>CAUYUJ010003514.1:214193-320646 GCA_963575745.1 Prorocentrum cordatum | reverse complement strand
GTGTGTGGGTGTGTGTGTGTGTGTGTGTGTGTGTGTGTGTGTGTGTGTGTGTGTGTGTGTGTGTGTGTGTGTGTGTGTGTGTGTGTGTGTGTGTGTGTGTGTGTGTGTGTGTGTGTGTTTTTGTGTGTTTACTTTCCACAGGCGAGAGCGCCAGGGAACGTCGAACTTCCCCCTTCGGCTCCCCGCCGCCACAACTCGAGCCCTGCCACTGGGAGAGGGGGACCCCGCAGCGTGCGTCCCGACCTCGTCCCGACCCCGTCCCAGTAGAAGTCCCGCCCTCGTCCCCAATTAGGGCCGGCTTCTCCTCCCGAGCGTCGTTCCCGACCCTGTCCCAGTATAAGTCCCGACCCTGTCCCAGTATAAGTCCTCCGGCGTCCCGACCCTGTCCCAGTATAAGTCCCGACCTCGTCCCCTAGCTCCTGAGCGTCGTTCTGTGGACGGTCTTGGGGCCTGGCGAGGTCCCCCGGAGGCTGAGAGCGGCCTCTTGCCTCCCGTCGTGCTGCTTGTTCGCGACGCGAGCGCACACCTGGGTCGAGTGCCTCCATGTGGGCGGGGTGGGCCGCGACCGCAGCGTGCGGGAGGACCTCGTCCAGCAGCTCTTCCAGCTCCACGACCTCGACGGGGACGGGCTGCTCGCCGAGGACGAGCTCATCAGGACCCCCTGCCGGCTTCTCGGCCCCGGGGAAGTGAACTGGAACTGGAATCGGGAGTATGTTAATGTCAGAGCTGCAACGACAGTCGACAGTGCTGACGGCAGGCATGCAATGCAACAGAGGGCCAACCCTCATGACGCGCTGTTGCGTCGGGTGGCCATCTCCGTCTTGCCCAGAACCTTTGGCCAGAGCCCTCGACAGATTCCGGAAGGAAATTCAAGCCTGTTGTTGCCGCCAGGTTGTGGCTCGCACCTTGGTGCGTGGCTGAGCCTCCATGTCGTGTGCACCGACGCCTGTCCCGTCAAGGCAGTGGGAAGAGGAGAAGAGGGAGAGCGAAGCAGCAAAAGGGGGGACAGGCGGAGTGGAGGTGGACTTTTTCCGTGAGGCTCAACTCTGTTTTCCTTCTCGGCATCGCATGCGTCGAGGGTGGCGCGCAAAATGCGCATGCGCACCAACCGTGCGCGACGTTCGTGCAGAAGGGCAGAGGCTCGGATATCCCGTGGGATTCGCGCCTCGCTTGCCGCAAGGCCTGCAACTTCGTCCACTACCGCATTACAAGTCGCTAGCCACCTCGGCATCACTGCCTTCACCACATCTTGAGCTGAGGTGGGAGTTGTTGAAAAAACACTCACCGAGGTGGAGCTCCTCACCCACGGCCCAGCCGAGCATTTTGCCAGGGTGGGTCTTCTGGCCAGGCAGCCAGACAAAGAGGACGGCACCGTCGAGTGACGTTTGGGGCCCTCTGGCCACGGGGGCCAGCGAGCGGGGCACGTGCCGGCGCTGTCGCTTCGTTCAGACGCGCGCGAGGAGATCGGTGTCGCCAAGGGAGAAAAGTTGCCTTCTTGACGGTGCCCGCCGGCGCGCGCAAGGGTTTCGGAGCCTGCTCCGACCGTGCAGCTCCTGTGGACGGCGTAGAGGCGACGCCCGACAGGTGTAATGTCGGGCGGGCACCCCGCGTGCAGCGCCAGTTTTAGGCAGGTGTCCGTGACGACGTAGTCGAAACGCTTTTGCTGGTCCAGCGCGTCCCCGGCCAGGGGGGCTCGGGGTGGCGTGCGTGCTCTGCCGGGAGCCTTTTGGGCAATCTTGGACGCTCTGGCGGCTCGCGAGCAGGGGCCGTCCAAACCTGGGGGGGGGGGAATTGTGGAGAAGGGTGAAGTTCCCAACGGGGCAAACTGTCTCGCGCATTCCCGCCCACCCTCCCATCAATTGCGTAGCACCCACGCAAGACTCAGAGCTTGTCATCGGTTGGGCAGCCATTCGGAACCAATACGGGCGCCAGGTGCGCGATGCTTGCGACGGTCGCCGCGCATGCCATGTGCGCCGCGCGCACCAGTTGCGCCAGTTGCCTCAGGGACCAGAGCGTGCCAGGCGCGCCTGGTGAACCGGAGGCGCCTTCGTACGCCAAGTGTGCCTAAGGCTTCAGCCGCGCCAGGTGCGCGACGCACGCGAAGCGCGCCAGGTGCGCCACTGCACGTGAGAGGGCAAAACGTCGACACGTCCACAGTCCTTCTCAAACAGCTTTACAAAGTTGCGGCAGGGTGGCCATCATGGTGTCCAGACTTTGTTCCCGTAATCAATTTGCAGTATGTTTAAGCATGTTTTTGGCCACCGCCGCAGCGGACATGAGTCCACCCTGGCCATCCCTGTCAAAAGCCAATGCAAAATGCTCGCACGCTCACGGTCCAGATATTTACCGCTTGGGTGCACGTTGGGAGTTGCTTTTGTTGCAGGAGCGGCGAGGAGCCGCATTGCTCCTTGTTGGAATCAAGTCGAGTGGGGAGGCGGCGTCTAGTACTGGCGAGCAGTAGGTCCACGGAGATCTGTTCCCCGACGGCCTGGACTTCTGGGGGGACGCCTAAGATTTGAGGAAGGCGATCAGTGGAGAGGAGGTATGTTGCCACAGCATCCAGATAACGAAACATGTGTTAGCAGGTTTTAAGCATGCATGTAATCATTTGTTTAAGACATGCTTCAAACATGAACACCACCATTTGTTGTTGGTTCTCCTTTCTGAAAACAAGCAAACAGTTCTACAGTAATTCAATGACCATTGCCATGGCTTCCACAACCTCAGGCACTCTCACAGCAAGATTCCTCCTCGCGCGCGCCCTGCCGCAGAGAGCGCTACCTGCCTCTGCCCTCCGCTCTCCCTCCGCCCGCCCCGCTTCTTCGGGGGCGGGGTGCGCGGTGCGGCCTCGCGCAGACTGAACGAGAAGGTGGCCCTCCTGCACCGCGGCGAGGTGGACAAAGGTGCGCCCCGCTGTGAGCGCCAGGGGAGCCAGAAGCCCAGGAGGTCTTTAGTGTTGCTCCCCTCCCCTTCCCCTGTTTCTCTCGGCGGGCGATGGGGTCGTCCCTCCTCCTCCTCCTACTCCTGTTCCTCCTCCTCCTCATCCTCCTCCTCCTCCTCCTCCTCCTCCTCCTCCTCCTCCTCCTCCTCCTCCTCCTCCTCCTCCCCCCCTCCTCACTCGAACGGTATATCATCTTGCCTTGCCTGCTGCAACCTCCGCGCCCGCTTTAGATAGCAAGATTCGCTCTACATCGCCTTGCATTCCTTTACGGAAAACCATCTTCACCGTCCTACATCGTCAGTTCTAGTTCATTCTCCTCCTCCTCCTCCTTCTCCTGCTCCTCCTCGTACTCCTGCTCCTCCTCCTGTTAACTTAAAACCTCCAGCCTCGCGAGGAAGGACAGAGCAACGCATGCGTGCCTTCGTGCCTTGGGCACCTCGGGCATCGAAGGAGCAGGATCGAGAAACCAGTCGCGGCGAATGGCCTGTCCATGGGGATGCGGGGTCGAGGACTCAGCGGCCAACGCCGTCAAAAGTCGCAGGGCGGAGGCCCGGGGATCGGGCGGTGTCGGCAGAGGGCGAGCAACCAGGACACTGCTGCAAGCAGTGGTGGCGGAATCTGACAGAGGCGGGGGCGACTGCGAGGACGCGATCCACTGACACCTTATTGTGTCCTCGCGGGGTGCGATACCCAGATGATGATGATGATGGTGTTGGTGATGATGATGATGATCATCATCATCATCATCATCATCATGATCATGATGGTGGTGGTGATGATGATGAGGAGGAGGAGGAGGAGGATGAGGATAAGGACGAGGATGAGGATGTGGATGGGGATTAGGTGGAGGCGGAAGAGGATGAGGATGAGGATGATGAAGAGCATGAGAATGATGATTCTCATAATCATGAGAATGCTGATGTTGATACTGATGATGATCAGCATCACCATCATCATTACCATGATGATGACGATGATGATGTTGTTGATGGTGATGGTCGTGGTGATGCTGCTGATGATGACGTGATGCCGACGATGATGAGGAGGATGAGGATGAGGATGAGGATGGGGATGGTGAGGTGATGCTCCTGGTGATGGTGATGGTGATGGTGATGGTGATGGTGATGGTGATGGTGATGGTGATGGTGATGGTGATGGTGATGGTGATGGTGATGGTGATGTTGATGATGGTGATGGTGAATGCGGTGTTGATGCTGCTGATGGTGCTGATGATGGTGATGGTGCTGCCGACGGCGATGATGATGACACTCATGGCGCCGCGGTGCCCTCCTCGGCTGTGATGGCCAGACGTCCTCGTCCTCGATCGCGTCGTCCTCCCCCCCCTCTTCGACCACGCCGCTCTACCAGGGGAGGCCAGGCTGCGCCGGCTCGGCATTCTGCGTGGGCGCGCACCACCAGAAAGGGGAGGGTGCGGGCGATCGTCGTCGCCGCCGCGGGAGAGGAAAGAGACCCCCTGCATAAAAAAAACAGACGCTCACTGCGAGCGCAGATTCGAACAGATTCCACGAAATCATCCGCAGACGACTTCGGACGGGGTTTCCAGGAGAGGAGCTCCCTGATTCAGCATCCGGGCGTGCTCGCTGGCTCGTGCTTCGTGCGCAGCTGGCCAAGTCATCCCCAGCTAAGGTCTGGGCCCAGTTGAAAACCTTGGCTGGGATGGATCGCCAGCCTTAGGGTTCAGATCGTTTCTCCATTGCCTTTTAGGTTTGGATGTCCTGATTGCCCTGATTCATTATCTCACTACCTCTCTTGCCCCTGTCTGCTTTATCTAATCGCTCTGCCCCATCTCATTGTCCCGACCGCTCCCCTTTTCCATGGCTTGGCTTGGGGGCGAAGGTCGAGCGTCAGGAGACTGACTTGTCTGTGAGTGTAGCTCATGATCTCGTCGCTCTTGCGCACTCGATCTTCCATAAGCCATAAGGTCCGTGCCGAATTGATTGAAGCCCCATATTGGGTCGGCAGCCATACCTTTCCACTTTCCATCCGCCACGCGGCGCTCACGAGGCATAAGCTCATGGCTCGGCCCGGGACGTGCGCTCCTCTTCGACGGTGGTGAACAGAGGTGACGGGACCGGAGGCATCTTGAAACCACCATCGTCCCCGCGTTCTTTCTCTCACTTCTCTCCCTTGCCCATCTTTGTTCAGTTCGGATGCGTCTTGGTGACCCCCTCCTCCAGCTCAGACGCCGTATCCCCCTCATCCCTTCGCAGCTCGCTGAATGTAGGGGGCTCGCCAAAGCGGAGGGGGAGGAAGAGTCACTCACGTTTCCCGCCGTCACTGTTTCAATCCATTGTTGGCGTCTTCATTTCTCGGTCTGGACGAAGAGATCGCATTGCCAGGTCACCATCCAATTCTTGTCCCCTCTCCGTCCCTGGCTCTGGACCCAATGCTCCCGATCTTTTTTCCCTTGCACTCCCAGACCCCAAGGCTGCATATTACAGACCCACTTCCCCCGATCCCCTACGCCCCGCGAGGCGGCAAAACGCTGCGGAGCAGTTTCGTCCTATCGTGTTCGATGCTGGCCCTCCCTCCATGGCCTCCTTACGTATCAGTCTTTGCTTCTGTCTCAGGCCACCCGCTCCACCTTTTTTCCCTGAATCGGCCGTGTGTCCAGCGTTGCCTTGCTTCCCCTCCAGTCGTTTCTGCTGTCCGCCTCAGGCGCTGTTGTGGCAAGATTTCAGAAAGTCTTCCGCGACAAGCTGGATCCAGGAGCCCTTCTTGCTTGCAAGGGCGAAGAGGACAGAGGGGGATGGAGAGGAGGTGCCCACGACACTGCAGTCGACGTTCGCTAATGTCCTGCGTCCATGGGGAGTCTAGATGGGTGCCGTTACAAGGAGGCGAACATGGATTTCGTTTTGTCTGGATGCTGCCAGGCATGCCACTGTGGCCGCCTTCTGCGCCCCTGGGGGGGCCCGCGGGGTGCTACGGCATTCGAATGGAGCTAGACCTTTCCTCGACCCGCCCTTTCGGGCTCGCCCACTCGCTTGCCCGAAAGCCGCCCGCTAGCTTTTTCATGCCCCGCCCGCCCGCCCCACCCGCCCGCCCGTGCGTCAAGGTGCGCCCGCCCGCCCGTTCGGGCTCAATTGCCCATTCGCCCGAAGACCCGCCCGCCCGCTTCAACATCCCGTCCCCCCGACCTGCCCGTGAGGGCCCGCCCGACCCGCCCACCCGTTCGGGTCCGGCCGTAGGGTCCGCACGCTCGCTTTGCTCGAAAGCCCACCCGCCCGCTTTAACGTCCCTCCCGCCCGACCCGCCCTTTCGGGTCAGCCCGCCCGACCTGCCCTTATGGATCAGCCCGCCCAGCCCGTTGTTTTGGTTCGCCTTGCCCGCGCGCCCGCTGGGTTCCGCTATAGCCCGACCGTTCGAGAGCGCCCAATGCGGCAGAAGGAGGGCGTCACGGCGGTGGATGGGGATCGAGGAGGGAGGGGGATGGTGATGATGATGATGATGATGATGATGATGATGATGATGATGATGATGATGATGCTGATGATGATGATGATGATGATGATGATGATGAGGATGAGGATGATGATGATGATGATGATGATGATGATGATGATGATGATGATGACGACGACGATGATGATGATGATGCTGATGAGATGATGATGATGATGATGATGATGATGATGATGATGATGATGATGATGATGATGGTGGTGATGCTGATGTTGATGATGATGCTGGTGATGATGATGGTGATGATGATGATGATGACGATGATGATGGTGATGCTGATGCTATTGAAGAGGACGATGAGGATAATAGCCATAATGGTGAGGATTGTAACCATAACCGTCTTTCTCCGCCTCACCTCAAACTCCGAATCCTCTTGCTTCATCATTCGAACCTCGTGAGCGCGAGCCTCGACTCGACTCGTCTTTGCTCGTCGTCCTCTAGCTGGTAACCCGGCTCCCTTGCCATAAAGAGAATAGCGATAACGATGACGATGGCAATGGATATTGATTTTGCTGACGATGCTGGCGATGATGACGACGATGAGACGATGATGCTGACGACGACGATGACGACGACAGCGATGCGCCCAGAGCGCGCCGAGACGGCCCCACAGAGCCCTCAACGGACCCGAAGACGTTCCAAGACGGCCTGGCCAGATTGGGCCTCAAGCCTCAAGAGGCTCCCAGGAGGTCCCCAAGAAAGCCCCAGACAGCACAACATGGCCTGAGGATGGGGAGGGCGACGTTTGATTATATAGGCTTACGCCGCATCCGCCGACCCCTTGAATGAGTCGGCCACATGATTCCTGGGATACTGACGCCGCGGACCAACATGACTGTTACGTCCTGACAACCTCTGGGGCTTCACCACCGCGAATCAACGTGACTGCTGCGTCCTGGCAATCCGAAGTCGCACCAGAACACCATTCCTGGGACTTCAACTGTAGGAATCCTTGGAACTGCTAAGCACTTGTGGTGCGCGGCGCTGTGGCGAGAGCCACATTTTGAAAACCACCCGCCCTCCATCCTTGAAACCGTTGCGAACTTTGAAGACGAATGTGAGCGGCTCAGCGGTTGCTTATTTCAACTTCAGGGTCATCAACCGTGAAGAGGTATCCTGCGAAACGCCTGGCCCGCCCTACCGACTCGTCGTGAGGTGCAACAGGGAGGGTGTAGTTAGAAGGAAAGATATGGAGGAGGAGGAGGAGGCAGGCGGAGGAGGAGGAGGAGGAGGATCAGGCGGAGGCAGGAGGAGGAGGAGGAGGAGAAGGAGGAGGAGTGCGACGAAGGAGCCGCCCGCGCTCGCAGCGCCCGCAGCAGCAGCTTCTCCTCCCGGTGCGCGTGGGCCGACGCTCCGACCTCGGACCACCGCCTCCAACGCCAGGGGTGTCACCGCCAGCGAGGAGGTCCACGATGCCTCCCCGAGCTGGGCATAAAGTCAACGCGCATGGTAAGGACGCGCGATTTCCCAAGGGAGCCCTTGCGTCTTTGCCTCTGCGGCCCGTCCGCGGCCGCTCTCACTGGCCAGCCTCTCAGGGTACCCTCCGAATCTCCGCCTCTGAGAGTCTTGCGTCCTTACCGCACGTCCGTACTATACGTTTTGACTGTAGTCGAAGAAGCGACGGAGGCATGCGCAAAAACGTTCGGAGCCTCGCGCGGATTTCTTGGATTGGCGGTGGGCCCCCCTGACGGCGCCTCCAGCGCCGCCAGTGGCGCGCTCCGCGCGCGGGGGAGGGGGGCCCAGCTCCAAGAAATCGGGCGGAGCTTAGAACGTGTATGATTGTGCAGTTTCTGATTCTTCTGGGATGGGCGGTCCACGATGCCTCCCCGAGCTGGTGATATGGGACGTTTCGGGCGGAGAACGGAGAGGGAAGGTGGCGACAAGGGAGGGTGAGTACGAGTTGGATGGGAGGAGGAGGAGGAGGAGGAGGAGGAGGAGGAGGAGGAGGAGGAGGTAGGAGGATGGAGGAGGAGGAGGGAGGAGGGAGGAGGGGCAGGAGGAGGAGGAGAGGAGGAGGAGGAGGAGGGGAGGAGGAGGAGGAGGAAGAGGAGGAGGAGGAGAGGAGGAGGAGGAGGGCGAGGAGGAGGGGAAAGAGGGAAAGGAGGAGCAGGAGATGGAGGAGGAGGAGGAGGAGGAGGACGCGTCATTTCTTGCATGGACTGCCGACGGACGTGCCAGGGTCGTGGGTGAACGGCGCACCGCAGTGTAGGAACGCGCATTGTCGCGCAAACGCAGAGGAAATTAGCAACAACAGGGAGCGAGAGAAAAGGAAACTCGTTGCGACATCGCCCGGGGACGGTCGATTTCGGGAAGAGAAATTCGTGGAAGCCGTTGCTATCTATACCAATCAGGACATCCGGTGCCACGTGGGTAAGCAGAGAGCTGTGAAGTGGGCTAAGGAGTCAGGAGAGCAGCTCCTATGGGTCGCGGCGAGAGATCGCCCTTGCCATGGGGGGGGGGGCAAAAACGGCCGTACATTGTGGAGGATAAGATACGGTGACTGGGTTACCAAGATAACGGGTGTGCAAGCTTGCCAGGGTGGCTGCCGCGAGCGAAGGGCATGCCTGTCGCTTTGGGAGATCATTTAGACCGGTCGAAGAAACAGCTGTTGCGGGGGCGAACAGCGACAATTCATGGGCGGGTGTTGTACGAGGACGACGTCGTGGGACATGACGACGAACAAGTGTCAATGCACTTGCCAAGAGTCATCGTCTCAGACGTTCACACGAAGGAATGGCACCTCCCAGGCTGGGGGCCGGGGCAGTCTCCCATTTGTCCATCGAAGGGGCGCCAGTGGTTTTTGGACGGGTATCGGAAGCATCCTGTGCTGGGTGTCAAGCGCACGCCGTGCATGACTGCGCCGGCGCTGGCAGTGGCGGCGCACGCCGCGCAAGGACGGACAATGGGCGCAGTCGTAGGGGACCTTGACAGAGGGCGTGGCGTAAGTTGGATGTCAAGTTACGTGGCCATCGCGCGGGTGCGACGGCGTGAAAACTGACTGATATTTCGTTTTTTTGACAGGAGCCCGCATAACGAAGGCGAAGTGGCCGGCACGGAGAGCAGGTGTTCCGCGGAGAGCAGATGGACTGTGAAGAATGGGAAGCGAAGCTGACGCCGCGAGACCAGCGTGAGCGGTGCTGGCGGATGCTGCTCGTGGAGGCGTTCACGAAGTATGAGTTCCAGAGGAAGGAGAGGCCAGCGTTCTGTAAAGAATGAGTGCACGGAGGAAAGGAAGAGCAAGGATGCAACACGGTGCAAGACGCGCAGATGATTGGCGACAAGAGCAGGGGGCGATTGGTCGACGTGCCACGACGGCGGTCGCGGCGGGGAGAGTGTGAACGACGGAGCGGGGGTGAAAACCATGCGGACAATGCATTGCGCGAAGTGCAACCATGTGAAGGCGAAGCAGATATCGCGCAAGGGCAATGCAAAGTGTCACGAGGGCGTTAGCGCAGCCCGTTGTTCGAACGACAGGTGCATGACGCTATTCGTAGAGAAGGCAGCTACCTCGGAGGCGCAGAGAAAGCGCCGTGGAGCTGGGGTGAGACTATGCCAGAGGCGTGCGAGTGAAAAAGAGAAATCAGCAATGCGAGTGAACGCAGAGGAAGCGAACCGCAAGAGGAAAGCGGAGGCGGGAGCGATCCTGCTGACGTGCGCGGCTTGCGGAGATACGTTCGCAGACGCGGAGCATTTAAAGAAAGGACAAGTCGGAAAAACAAAAAAAAACAAACCGAAGGACGGAACAGAAGCGCGTGGCGTGCGCGGATTGCGCGCGCCTGGGTTTCACGGCGCGCAGGTGGCAGGCGTATCAGTGCAGCGGGCCGTGCCAGAAGAAATTGTCGAAGTCGACGTTCTCCGCGGCCAGTGGCCACGTCGCTCGCGGCGAGAAAAAAAAGGGCACCCTGAAGTGCAAGGCGTGCAGATGATGCATATGCGGGTGGCCAGTTTTGGAATCGAATCAACGGTGGCGCTACGCTCGCTGAGCTCGGTGGAAACGGGACGAAACCAAGGAGAAAGAGAAAACTGAGAAGGAGGGGGTGGATGTGGGGGAGGAGGAGCAGGAGGAGGCGGGGAGAGGGAGGATAACGGTCAGGCGCAGGAGGAAGTGGAGGAAAAGGAAGACAAAGAGAAGTAAAAGGGAACATTTTGACCTGGACTCGCAGCCCTCCAGTTCCGTGCAGGACAATTCTGCCCTTCCCCTGAAAGCATGTTGCCACCCGGACGGTGGAATCTGCCATGTCTTCCGATCCATCCCGGCATGTTTTTCGGATGGCGGATGGGGCAGGTACCGGTCGAAACACCAGAAGAGTGGTTATCGAATGGCCTTCGGTGCATCCCGCCACCGTGCCTGGTTTGCGGGTCAGAGGACAATCGGATGGCTGATGAGGTCTCGTGGGGAGCCTATCCGGGCGTCTTGGAGGCAGAAGCCAAGGAGAATGAGAAAGCTGAGAAGGAAGGGGTGGATATGGGGGAGAAGGAGGAGGAGGCGGGGAAATGGAAGAGATGGGTGATGCGTAGGAGGAGGTGGAGGAGAATGAAGAGGAAGAAAAGTAAGATGGAGCAGCTTGACCTGGTCTCGCAGTCCTCCAGATCCGTGCAGGACAATTCTGCCCCGCCCGAAATCAGATTGCCACCCGGACCGTGGAATCTGCCATGGTTGCCAGGCCATCCTGGCATGGTTTTCGGATGGCGGATGGGGCAAGCACCGGTCAAAACACCACAGGAGTGGTTATCGAAGACGCCTACGGCGAATCACCGCCGCCCCCTGCCTATTTGGAAACGCCTGCGTGGCCGAAAGTTGGGTTTGAGCTTGACCAAGCTAACCGACCACAGGCGATAATAAAGGACCCCCCCCCCATTCACCCCCTCTATTTTTTAATCCCCGACCACAGGGATTTATCTGTGGGGAAGGCGCGGAGGCCGAACTTGATAATCCACGGAAAAGTTGCGGGGATCGAAGCTGCTATCATATCATATTGATTAGCAACAGCATCAAAAGCGCCTCTGCGGGCAAGTAGCCACGAGCCTCGAGATCGCTCGAGTCAGCCTTGCGTCGTGAGCGTCTGCGGGCAAGTAGCCACGAGCCTCGAGGTCGCTCGAGTCAGGCTTCAGTCGTGCGCCTGGTTCAACCTCCTCCTCCTCCATCATCTTCGTCATCATCATCATCATCATCATCATCATCATCATCATCATCATCATCATCGTCATCATCATCATCATCATCATCATCATTATCATTATCGTTATCATCATCATCATAACTCACCTTCCCCGGGAAAATCTTTATCATCCACGCGGGAACCGCGAACTTTATTATCGCCCGCACAGGGTTATCGGGCCTCGCGTTCCCCGAGTGGGTTTCGAAGGCCTTCGGGGAACACGGAGTTGGGCGAGCTTTCGGACCAGGTCATTTCCGGGTTTGGGGGGGTCTTGTAGGGGTCTTGTGCCGTCTTGGAGGCTTCTGGCGGGCCTTTGGGCAGTCTAAGGCCATCTTCAGGCCATCTGGGGCCGTCTTGGGTGCATCTTGGGGCCATCTTCGCCGTGTTGGAGGCTTTCTTGGCCGTCTTGGAGGCATCTTAAAGGCCATCTTGGCCGTCTTGGAGGCCATCTTCGGCATCGTGGGGGCCATCTTAGGCCGTCTTGGCGTCTTGTTGGGCCCTCTTGGGGGCTCTTGGGCTGTCATGGGGCCATCTTGGAGGCCTCTTGGGCGCTCTTGCGACGATGTTGGTGGTCTCTTGGGCCGTCTTGGGCCGTCGAAGAGCTGAAAAGAAGAAAATGCCAAACCCCTTCAAAAACCGTCGGGTAATCAATGATGTTGGCTCTTTCGGGCCGCCTGGCGAACGTTTTGGAGGGCTCTTGGGCCGTCTTGGAGGCCTCTTGCAGGTTTTTTGGGGCAGTCTTAGGCCATCTTGGATGCATCTTGTGGCCATTTTGGTCGTCTTGGAGGCCATCTTGGCCGTTTTGCGGGCATCTTGGAGACCATCTTGGCAGTCTTGGAGGCCGTCTGGGGCTTCTTCGGGGCCTCTTGGGCCGTCTTGGGGCTGTTTTGGGGGCCTCTTGGGCCGTCCTGGGGCCGTCTTGGAGGCTTTTTGTGCACGCTTGGGGCGATCTTGATGGCCTTTTGGGCAGTCTTGGGCCGTCGGAATCCGAAACAGG
This sequence comes from Prorocentrum cordatum, assembly GCA_963575745.1. Taxonomy (NCBI): domain Eukaryota; class Dinophyceae; order Prorocentrales; family Prorocentraceae; genus Prorocentrum; species Prorocentrum cordatum. Next base: position 308,066 of record CAUYUJ010003514.1, on the reverse strand, counting down.
AGCAAACGCCAAAATCCTTCAAAAACCTACGGAACATCAATGATTTTGACCTCTTCGGGCCGTCCTTGAGTCCTTGAGGACCCTGGAGGACCTCTTCGAGGCCTCTGGGGCCGTCTTGGAGGCCTCTTGGAGGCCTTTGGGGCTGTCTTGGGCCGTCTTCGGTGATTCTTGTGCGAACTTGGAGGCATCCTGGACTCTCTTGGGCCGACTTCGGGCGCATCTTGGGCGAACTTGGAGGCCATCTTGGGCCATCGTGGTTATCTTGGAGGCCACCTTGGAGCCGTCCGGAGCAGGAAAACCCTTTGCAATCGGCTCTGGAAGATCCTTCCTGGACCCCTGCGGGACGCGCCGGAGGCCCAGGGGGCGTTCTTTTGGAAAAAGGACCAAACCCAAAACCGAGAGGATCTAGCACGCTAGGCACCCCTGCGATGAATCGACAGGGGGCGGCGGAGCGAAGACGCCTACGGCGAATCACCCCCGCCCCCTGCCCCTTTGGAAGCGCCTCTGTGGCCGACAGCTGGGCCAGAGCTTGGCCAAGCTATCGGGCCAGTTGTTCCCCGAGTTGGTTTGGAAAGACTTCGGGGAACGCATGGTGGAGCAAGAAGAGGAGGAGGGGGAGGATGAGGAAAAAAGAGGAGGAGGAGGAGGAGGAGGAGGAGGAGGAGGAGGAGGAGATTGCAGTTTCAATCAACGTTTGTTGGGTTCAGTTTCATGCTTTGGTGGATCAAGTATGTAGACCCTCGTGAACCGACATACAGTTGTTTGCGGGGGGGCGTACATAGGAAATCTGCCACGCTGAATCAACGCTTTGAACTATAGTGCGTTCCTTGAAGATAGGTTAACTAGACAATATTCGAACATATACAGAATGTTTGGGATAGCTGGACTTGGGGCTTCAAGGAGATCAGGCCCCTGAGAGGCCAGAAATGCACCCCAAACGCTAGGGACAAACATATCAAAATATTGGCTCATCGACCCATCCGTGACGGCGACGACGATCGATCGGTCGACTGTCGATCGATCGGTGACTGCGGCGACGACCACCGATGATCGACTGGCGACGATCGACCCGTGATGACGGTCGACGGTGGTGGACCGGCGATCGATCGGTGATCGAGTTCCAATCGATCGTCGCCGCCGCCGATCGAGGAGCGGCGGCGGCGACGACCACGCCCGCGCAGGCGGGCGTCCCGTGACGTTCGAGCGGTTCCTGGACTACAAGCTGGGGCTGCTGCAGGAGCGGGGCCCCGCGCCCGAGCCCCCGCCCGCCCCTCAGGTGGAGGAGGAGGAGGAGGAGGAGGAGGAGGAGGAGGAGGAGGAGGAGGAGGAGGAGGAGGAGGAGGAGGAGGAGGAGGAGGGGAGAGGGAGGAGGAGGAGGAGGGAGGAGGGAGGAGGGAGGGAGGAGGAGGAGGGAGGCGGGGCAACGACAGGGCAGGCCAGGCGCAGGCGGGGGGGGCACGGGGCTCGGGAGGGGGCGCATCGATCCCCAGTCGCCCACTGATCACCGAGAGGGGCCTGATAGCCCATCTCGCTCAGGAGCGTGCGGATTCGCCCTTATCGGGGGCCCATCGCCGATCTATCGGCGATGCAACGCCCATGCCAGGTCAATGCCCCCCCCCCTGAGCCAGTCCTCCCTTATTGTGGCCCCTCAGACGAGAGCGGGGCGAGAGGGGGGGGGGGGGGGCAGGAGCATTAGGTTCGAGGTTTTCGGACGTTCTCCTCGTTTCTCTGCGGTTTTCAAGCCTCGCGGTGTTCTCTGGCAGCTGCGCTTCGCCGAGAGGCGTCCAGTGGTGCCCAGATCGTCCTGAACGGCCGCTGAGGCCCGAGCTCTGACCTACAAAAAGCACCAGGCGTCGAAGGGGAGAGGGTGGAGAGGGGGAGGAGAGGAGGAGGAGGAGGAGGGAGGGCGGGAGAGAGCGAGGAGGGGGGAGAAGGATGGTGGAGCAGGAGGGGGAGCAGGTGGCAGAAGCCGATGCCCGACTCGGGGGCGCGGACCCCTCACCCGGCCCTCGACACAGGGGCGGGGGGTCCTGCCGCGGGCGGCAGGCCAAGCGCGACGCCCGGCAATGGGAGGGGCGCCGAGGAGCCCGCGACGCTCCTCGACATCGACGTGTGCACCGCTGCGGGAGGCTGGCCGACTGCGAGGCGGCCCAAACATGCACCGGCAGCAAAACCCACCCCCCCAAAGGTCAGCCACCTCTCTCCGAGCTGCGGCAGACCATGGACACTGGGCCGACCGCGGCCAGGCGAGCGGCACGCCGCAGGCGGACAGCGGCGCTGGAAGCAGCGCTCAGGAGCCACTTCAACGGCGACGCCATCAAGCCATACGTCGCCGATGACACCAACTGCAGCCACACCGCCGCGTACATCGTCATAGGGGTCCTCAATTAGCTGTCACAGCGCAATGGAATACAGCCGCGGCCTGCCGGGCCACAAGGAAACCGGGCTGGGACCCTTCCCGCCGCCAACAGCGCCTACGGCGACGATGGGGTTCTCCTCCGCCTGCCTCCCTACATCCCGGCGTGCGCCCACTACGCCTGCCCCCACAGCCCCTTCCCCCGCGCTCCCCACGACGGACCCCGCGCCCCTCCCAGCCACGCCCCGGCTGGCCAAATGCCCTGAAAGGGAGCCCGTGGGTGGCATACCCGGGGAAGCGGCCGTGGAGGCCGCTGGCCAGGCCAAAGTTGGCGCCGCTTGCCTCGCGGCGGGCTCGGCATCTCGAGTGGCCGCATGCCCTGAAAGGGAGCCCGCGGGGGGGCATTCAGTGGGGGCGCGCAGCAAGAAATCATTCACTGTTCGTCAGGGTACCCTGGGTTTCTTCGCTCCGCGCGCTGCGCGGTGACTTCCCGCAGCCGTTGAAGAAACTGCTGCTGCTGCGTTCAGGGTGCTTCGGGTTTCCCCTTCGGTGCACCCCGCACGCGTGTTTTCAGGATTGGGTTTCTTGTTGCGGCCTCGCCCGCACTGTACCTAGGGAAACAGCCATAGGGACAGCCAGAGCCACCCCCAGGATCCCCCTACCCGACCCACCACCGCGACGGCTCCCGCGACACACCACCACGACGGCCTCCCACGACGGCCCCCGCGAGCGCCTGCCCCCACCCGCTACGACGACCCCCGCGGCCCCCACGACTGCCTCCACGACGGCCCCGACGCCGCGCCCGACGCGCACCCCGCGCCCGACCCCCCGCTGGGACTGCCCTGGCGACGCGAACGGCGTTTCCCTCACGGACAGAAGGACGGCCCACGGAACTGACGACCAGACCGCCGACCCGACGATCGGCTTCCCCGACCCCGTGCCCGACGTCCTCCACGACGACTCCCTAGTCGACCCGACCTCTCCTGCGACACCCCGCCCCGAGACCCCTCACCCGACCCGACGGCCCAAACGCCCCCCCCCCCCCCCCTTTGCTACGCCGACGCCAAGCACTGCCAAGGTAGGCGCGAGGATGGCCACGGCCACCAGGAAGGCCCCGCCGACATTCCTCACGAGGGCGTCCTTGGAGTCCCAGGCGTCCTGTCGACATACCTCGTTGTTCCGTTACGATCCCCTTCTTCCACTTCCTCTTCCTCTTCTTCCTCCTCCATCGCGCTCCGACCCTAGTCCTCACGTGTCCCTCCTCCTACCCCCCCTCCTCATACGCTGTTCTCGTTCGACGCTGGCGCTCTTGCGACGAAGCTGTTGCGTGTATGTCGCTCGGCTTGGGCCTCTGGGTGTTGGCTCGCAGACGGCCATGGCTGGATTCGCTTCACAAGCATGGGCATAATGAGTTGTTTTTCGAAGCAATCATATTCATGCAGATGCCTCTGAGTGTAGAATTCGGTTTGCGCTGACCTCCATGCTTATTTTTTCCGAGCCATACATGTATATACATATATATATATATATGTGTATGGAAGATCGTTTCATCTACACACAGATGCATATGCTGGCATATACACACAAACATTGCTACATAAACACATGTTCGTATGCAGTGCACGTGAAGGCCGCCGAGGTCGTCAATGTCGTCGTCGTCCTCGTCGCAGTCGCAGTCGTCGCCACCGCCATCGACTCATCGACGTCATCGACAACGTCGCCGTCGTCGCAGTCGCTGTCGTCCACGTCGCCGCCGTCACCGTCGTCATTGTCGTCATTGTCGCCGTCGTCGCCGCCGTCGTCGTCGTCGACGTCGCCGTCGTTGTCATCGTCGTCGTCTTCGTCCGGACCGTCGTCGCCGTCGTCGCCATCGCCGTCGCGGCCGTGGCCGTCGCCATCGTCGCCGCGCGCGCATGCGCAATTCAGTACTTGTTTGCATTGGAGTTTCTGCATCCCCAAACGGGCAACAAAAGCATGTCATGCTTGTCCGTGGGGCTGTCCGGAACCATCGAACAAAACGCAGCACGCTCCACGTTCTCGCACGGACCCGCGCAGCCAGGGCACCTCGAGATACCATCGGAGTCGAGCACGCAAGAGGTCAACGGCTCAAGGCAGCAAGCCCGTGTGCCGGTCCCGACGGCCACACGGGGAAAACCACTGGTTCGCTTTGCCTTTCTCGCAACTCGGGAGCGGCAAAGACGGGGGTGATGACTAGGGGGGGGGGATATCATGGCGGGGGCCATGATATTTCCTCACATTTCATGGCGCCTCTTCTTATTCCATTACGTCCCTGGCCCCCCCGCTGGGCCGCGCACATGCCGCCGGTCGTGATTTGCACCCCCGCCCTCTTGGACACCCCCCTCTCGGCCGCTCCCGAGCAGCGCAGTGGCAGCGAGCAGCCGTCGCGTGACTTGTCGTGCCCGAGGCCCCCGGCCCTCTGCCGTCTCCTGGGCGGGGGGAGGGGGGCGAGGGGGTGGCTCTGCCATCGCGTCCCGCTCTCCTCCTCTTCCTCCTCCTCCTCCTCCTGCTCGTCCTCCGCCTCCTCCTCCTCCTCCTCCTCCTCCTCCTCCTCATCATCATCACCATCACCATCACCATCACCATCATCATCATCATCATCATCATCATCATCATCATCATCATCATCATCATCATCATCATCATCATCATCATCATCATCATCATCATCAGCAGCAGCAGCATCATCACCATCACAGTCTGCGCGTGTGCCCCACGGATTGTTCCATGGTTCTCACAGGGGGAGGGCTCGTGCCATTTCAGCGACATCGACCGATGTCCGACAGCCGTGTCGAGGCGCACAGCGCCGTGGTTCCCGCGCCTTCTTCTTGGTCGACAAGTCAAACGCTGCCCCGTGGGAGCGAACATCCGACGCGTCGGCACCGCTTGCCAAGCGAGAGGAGCAGCAGGAGGAGAAGGAGAGGGGGGAGATCCTGAGGGAGTGCCCGTGGTGACGGGGGAAGGGGGGGGATGAGGGAAAGAGACAGAGCGAGAGAGGTATAGAGAGAGAGGGAGAGAGAGGGAAGGAGAGAACGATAGGGAGAGAGAGAGACAGGGATGGAGGATGGACGGTAAACGGGGTGGGAGAAACCCCAGGAGTTCCCAGGATGTTTACAGGAGCACCAATAGGTCTCGGAAAGTCGCTGGGGGCTTTCTAGGAAAGGCCCAAGAGGCCCCAGAAGGCCACAGGATGCCCCAGTAAGTTTCAGGTGGTACCAGAAGGCCAGAGGAGGAGGAGGAGGACGAGGAGGAGGAGGACGAGGAGGAGGAGGAGGGGGAGGATGAGGAGGGAGGAGGAGGAGGAGGAGGAGGAGGAGGGGAGGAGGAGGAGGAGGAGGAGAGGAAGAGGAGGAGGAGGGGGGGAGGAGGAAGAGAAGGGGGAGTAAGAGGAGGAGGAGAAGATAGAAAAGGATGAGGTGGAGGGGCACGGGGAGCAGGAGCAGCAGGAGCAGGAGGGGGGGAGGTGGGAGGAGGAGGAGGTGGAGGAGGAGGAGGAGGAGGAGGAGGAGGAGAAGGAGGCGGCGGAGGAGGAGGAGGGTACCGGGCATCTGGTCCAATGGTTTCGCAGCTTTGGCGAAAACTAGACCCCCAGAACTTTGAATCTTGAGTCTGAAAAGTTAAGAACAACAGAATTTTCAAACCGCTTGAAACAATAATGACTAAATCCCAACACATTCGGAATTTCAGTTGGCCGGGGAATCGGGAAACCAGGCGGCCAGGAACCCCGAGAATTCCCAATCTCCACAACCCCGTAGTTATTTCCGAATTTCGGACATTTCAAGGATTTCAAACCGTTCGGCATTTCAGCTGTTATAGAACATTAAGCCTGCAACCCAGGCGAGTAGAAACCCCGAAAACTCCAACCCACCATAATTTTTTCTTAAACAGAACAGCGGCACCAACACAAACAAAAACGTTGTTCAAGCATTCCAACCCGCTTGAAACGATCATAGTGTTCACATTAGTCTGGCGAATGCGGCCACGAAACTTTTGAGGGGTGTGCCAAAGTGGCCCGTCGACGGGAGGCGGCCTCCTCCACTGGGGCGTTCGGTGGAGCTCCCTATGGGGCCACGAAGCGTGCGAGGGGTGTACAGAAATGGGGCGTCACCGACATGCAGACCCTGCCGCTGCATCTTTCGGTGATGCCGCCTCAGGCCACGGAACGTGCGAGGGGCGCGCCAAAATGTGGGATGGAACCGCATGCGGGCGCTGCCACTGGGGCCTCAGGTGGAGCACCCTGTGGGGCCATGGAACGCGTGAGGGGTTCGCCGACATGGGGGGTGCAACCGCATGAGACCGCAGCCACTGGGGTCTTCGGTGGAGCTCCCTATGGGGCCGCGAAACGTGTGAGGGGTGTGCCGAAATTGCGAGGTGGCGGCGTGCGGGCCTTGGCACTGGGGCTTTCGGTGGAGCTCCCTATGGAGCCACGGAACGTGTGAGGGCTGTGCCAAAATGGCGAGGTGGCGGCATGCGGGCCTTGGCACTGGGGCCTTATGTCGAGCTCCTTATGGTGCCACGAAGCGTGTGAGGGGTGTGCCGACATGGCGAGGTGGCGGCATGCTGGCCTTGCCATTAGGGCTTTCGGTGAAGCCCCTGTGAGGTTACGAAAAGTGTGAGGGGTGTGCCGAGGTGGCGAGGTGGCGGCATGCGGGCCCTGGCACTGGGGTCTTCGGGGGAGCTCACCATGGGGCCACGAAAAGTGTGAGGGGTGTGCCGAAATTGCGAGGTGGCGGCGTGCGACCCTGCCACTGGGGCCTTCGGTGGATCTCCCTACGGAGCTATTAGACGTGTGAGGGGTGTGCAGAAATGGCGAGGTTGCGGCATGCGGGCCCTGGCACTGGGGCCTTCTGTCGAGCTCCTTATGGTGCCACGAAGCGTGTGAGGGGTGTGGCGAAATGTCGAGACGGCGGCATGCGGGCCCTGCCACTGGGGCCTTCGGTGAGACTCCCTGTGAGGTTACGAAAAGTGTGAGGGGTGTGCCGAGGTGGCGAGGTGGCGGCATGCAGGCCTTGGCACTGGGGCCTTCTGTGCAGCTCTATATGGGGCCACGAAAAGAGTGATGTGTGTGTGTGTGCTGAAATGTCGAGGTGGCGGCATGCGGGCCTTGCCACTGGGTCCTTCGGTGGAGCTCCTTCGTGGGCCACGAAAAGTGTGAGGTGCGTGTGCAGAAATGGCAAGGTGGCGGCCTTTGGGGTTCTGCCACAAAGGGCCGCCGGTGGATCTCCCATACGGGGCCACGAAGGGGGGCACGGGCAAGGAGGGGGAGGAGGGAGGAGGAGGAGAGGAGAGGAGACGCGCGGCGCTCTCTTGTGAAAGCGAGGGCCCAACACCACAGGGCGGTTGGGAATGGTTCGAGATGTTCGAAAATCAGTGGGCTGGGAATCCGAAGCCCAGGAGAGCAGGAATCCCGAAGACTCCTAACCACCAGAAGTTCAGACAGTTCCGAAGTTCCCAGAATATCCAAACATCCCACGCCGTTTGGACCTTTCAAAATTTCTCATTCTTTTGAAACATGTCCTGGATGCGGGAGATCCGAAACCCCGACGGCCAGGACCCCCGAAAACTCCAAACCACCATAATTTCAGACATTTCCAAAACTTGCAAACATTTTCCAACATATCGAATCGTTTGATAACCTCAAATTTCAAACCGGTTTTGGACGTTTCAGAATTTTCAAGCCGAGGGAATCCGAAATCCAAGCGACCAGGAATCCCGAAAACCCTTAGAGGAGAATGACAATGAGGAGGAGGGTGAGAGATGAGGAAGACGAGGAGGATGACGACGTCGGCGACGATGATGATGATTATGATGATGATGATATGATGATGAGGACGAGGAGGAGAAGAAAGGGAGAGAAGGGAAAAAGGGAAGGAGGCTGGATACCGGTTTCTCGTCTTGGTCGATGGTACCCGTCCCCTTGGTCAACCGTGTCCCCACCCCCTGTCTGGAATGTGGTTGTGGTTGTAGGAGGACGAGGAGGAAGGGTGGGAGAGTATGAGAGAGGAGGAGGAGAAGAAGGAGGAGGAGGAGGAGGAGGATCAGGAGGAGGACGAGGAGGAGGAGGAGGAGGAGGAGGAGGAGGAGGGAGGAGGAGAACGAAAGGGCCGTTCAAGTTCCCAAGATGGAACGTCGCTATCCCCTTCTGGACGCCCATTACCTCCCCCTTTTCTGCTTCCATCCCTCCCTTCGCCTTCCCCCTCCTCCTCCCTCTCCTCCTCCTCCTCCCCCTCCTCCTCCTCCTCCTTCTCCTCCTCCTCTGGCGTCGCAGGAGCTCGACCCGGACCCGCAGTCGCAGGAAATGATGCTGGAGCAGTTCATCGCAGAGGCTGCCCAGGGCGTGCGGGAGCTCGGGAAGGGGAGGAGCGCGAGCAGAGAGGAGATGAGCGGGCCGGCGCCCGCCGTGTATTGTCAGGCTTGGATCGTGCGCGTGTTTTCTTTCGAGGCCGCTGGATCCCCGTGGAGTTGCGGGCCGTTGATCCTTCGGAGAGCTCAGGGATGCTCTGATCCCGAGTAGTGTACAGCGGTAGGGGGCAGGCTCACTGACCCCTCGTTGCCGCCAATCTGTGTCGCAGGAGGAGGAGGAGGAGGAGGAGGAGGAGGAGGAGGAGGACCAGTGGAAACCCAAACCGCATCGACGATGTTGCAATACTCCCGCCTTCCCAGTTTCTCTTCATGGGCTTCACCATGGAAAATGCCCCAGTGGAAGACAAGCGCTTGAACATATTCTATCGTGCCAAAGCAACATCCCTGGAATTTCAGCGTCGCGAGTCAACGTGACCTCTGCGTGCTGAACCCTAAATCGTGCCAGAACGCAATTCCTCGGTTTCAACACCGCGAATCAATATTATTGTCGCGTCCTGACAATCTCTGAAGTCTTGCCAGAACGCCATTCCTCGATATTTGACCATGCGAATCCTTGAAGTGGCTGCAACATTTCAAACGAATGCGCGCGGCGCTAAGGCGAGAGCCACATCTTGAAAAGGAGAACCCCTTCCTGTTTGAAACTGTTGTAAACTTCCAACACGAATGAACGCGGTTCTAAGGCGAGCGCAAGATTTTGAAAGCCGCTCGCCATCCATCAGTGAAAGTGTTGTGCACATGTTCACAATGAGCGCGCGCTGCGCTACAGCCAGAGCCACATTCTGAAAACCACCCACCCTTCCATCCTGCACTTTGAAGAAATGTTTGACAGCGAATGTGCGCGGCGCTTAGGCGAGAACAGCATTTTGAAAACGGCCCGCCCTTCATCCGTGAAGCTGTTGCACATGTCAAGCCTCAGGATCATAAGCGGTGAGGAAGTCTCAAGCGAAACGCCCAGCCCGCACTAACTACCGACAGGTCTGGGTGTGCGACAGGGAGGAGTTATTTCGGGTGTTGCTAAAAGTGCCCCTGGTCCTAGGTGCCCCCAGGATTTTCACTGAGGCCCACACGGCTTCCAGAGCACCCCTCACGAGGCCCTGGGGGCCCCATAGGTTTCAAAGTTTACCGGGCACCTTGGGCCAGGGACACCTTGAGCAACCCCGATTATCTATGAGGACAAGGGGCGGAAGAGGCGCAGAAAGGATAAGTGAGTTCGCCCAGCGCCGGAAATCCCGGGTGCCGTTCTCAAAGGGTGGACGGGAGGAATAAGGAGGAGGAGAAGGAGGAGGAAAAAGAGAAAGAGGAGACACAAGAGAAAGAGGAGAAAGAGGAGAATTAGGAGGAGGAGGCGCAGGAGGAGGAGGAGGGGGATGGAGAGGAGGAGGAGAAGGAGGAGGAGGAGGAGGGAGAAGTGGTTCGCTCAGCGTCGAAAATTCAATGTTCCGTTTTTAAGAAGGGACGGGAGGAATGACGGGGAGGGGAAGGGGGAGGGGAAAGGGGAACGGAGAGGACGGTGAGCAGGGAGAGACAGGCAGGAGGCTGTGGTGAGGGCAGGGGAGGAGGAGAAGGAGGAGGAGGAGGAGGAGGAGGAGGAGGAGGAAAAGGAGGAGGAGGAGGAGAAGTAGCAGCAGCAGGAAGGGGTAGGAGGAATATAGGGGAGGGATGAGGGGGAAAGGGGAGGGGGGGATGACGAGGAGAGAGGACGAGCAGAAGCGAGGAGAAGGAGGAGGAGGAGGAGGAGGAGGAGGAGGAGGAGGAGGAGGAGGAGGAGAGGGAGTAGGAGGAAGGAAGAGCACAAGCAGCAGCCGCAGAGGCCCAGTAACCAGCGCGAGAGCTGATATGTAAAACAACACTTTGTATAAGCAAGCTACTCGGAGAAGCGAGTCGCAACTTTCGGCCACCGCTCGCCGTCGCGCGCGAGGAACATCCAGGTCCGTATGCCTTGGTCCACCACGAAACGCGGAACCACATCCCCAGGCGAAAGGTTTTTCCCAGACGGCGGTTTCAAGTGGGCACGGACATGTATTTGAGGAACAGTGGCGAATCCAATTAAAATTTCGCAGATCCGATGATGGTGTTTATTTGTTTTGCGGTGGATCCGATTTTTGTCTGCGTGGATCCGATTTCGGTTTTCGGGCTCCGCATATCGTCATATTTTACGGCTGATCCAACTTGTACCCTGTTTTGAAGTTATACGACTACATGTAAACAGGCAACCGCCCAAAATCGGATCCACGGACCCCAGGCCCGCCCGTGTTGAGATTCTACAGGGGAAAGTGGGGTTTCGGTTATCAACGGCCCAGGATGGGTCCTGCGCTGTCTCGCGCACTCCCATCAACTCTCCGCGCGCGCGCGGGCCCCACTCAACATGAATGCGTCTCTCTACTCCCGGCTGCTGCGAAGAGCTGGTCCAGGCGCCGTCCGGTCGGCGGCGCCGACGTTATCTCGCGATTTCCTCATCGTCATTTTCACCTCAAGAGGAACATCTTTCGTCCTGCGTGAACGCGTCCCCCCACTTGATCCACAGCCTCGCACCCATGACGGGCTCATAGTCTGGTCGAGTGTGGATTGCCTGACGGCCGCGGGCTGTCCCAGTTGGACGTGATCCTGCGCGCTAGATGTTCTGACCACGACCATTTCTCGTGGCGTGCGCCTGGACCCACTGCCGAGTTCTCCATCCGTCCATGCTCTGCCACCAATGTGATTGCTCATGTATTCCGCCTCCTCGAGCCTCTTCAGGTGTAGCATTTCTTAAACTATTGGTGATCACGCGTGCGTTCCATATCTATCCTCCACCCTTTTCCATCACCCTCCATTCTTCCTTCTCTCGATGATCCTTACTTCTTTTAGGATGCAGCTCCTGGGAGGTTGAATTCAGCATCGGCGCTGACATACCCACGCTCGAAAGCCGGCCGAATCCAGCACAATTCCGTTCAGTTAAGCTTCGTTCCGCTCAGTCCGGCTTAATCGTGGGCTCAATCAGGCCTGATCTGGCCCAATGGGCCCCTAATCCTTAGTCGTGCCAGGTAGCTTTGCCTCTCCAGCCTTCTGGCGGGCCTGGCAGATGTCGCTAACGATCTCCAGATCTGCCTGGCCAGTCTCTGCCCGATCCGGCCAACCACTGCATCCCCGATGGAGTTTCTGCACGAACGAAATGGGCACGGAAAGAATGAGTATGATGCCCAACAGCGGATCTTGTTCATTTTGAGCAAGACTCGCTGTCCACGCCGCCGCGGCCTGTGTCCATTTGAGACAGAAGGCCGCCTGCCCAACAGCGGCCGCTGTTGGTTTGGGACAACATTTCTTGTTGGGCATGGTACCCATTCTTTCCGTACCCGTTTCGGGCGTCCAAAGAGTTGGTCGTTTCTGCCATCCGACGGTGGTGGCTCGAGGTGCCCAGGCCGCCGCGACGAGGCGGGGTCGCCGCACGCTCGGGGGCGGCGGCTCCGCGCCTCTGATGCCTCCGTGGCTTCCGTGGGGGGGGGGAGTGCGCGCAGCCCGCCCACCCGGCACCCTCCTCTTCGTGGCCGTTCGGGAGCCTCGAGACGGGGGTCACTGCAGAAGGGGGTCAGCCAGGGCGCTGGATCCTGCAGGATCCTGCGAAGACCCCCTCTGGCTGACCCAGGTTAGCGAGCCGCTCGTGGCCGCGAGGCGGCCGCGCCTATTGGCTGACCCAGGTTTGCGAAGACCTGCGTTGCAGTTTTTTGTTTCCTGCATTGCAGTTTTTGGTTTCCTGCTGACCTGGGTCTGGATTGACCCCGGGTCAGAAGATCCCCGAGCGGTTCGCAGTCGCACTCCCTCCCCCTCCCTTCGCGGTGTTTCGACCCCGAGGCTGCTGAGTCAGAGGCCAACCTCCCCCCAAAAAGTTGCCGACCTTGAGCTGGAGCGCACCTCCCTCTCCGCGGCCGCCCTCGGGGAACAGAGAGCGGTACGGACATATAAACGTTCGGATGTCCGCGCCGATCTCTCGCGGATCGGCGCAGGAGCCACTCGGCGTCGCCTTTGGCGCCTTTCTTGGCACACTCCGCGCGCAAGGGATGTGGAGTCCAGCGCCGATCTGAAAAACTCCGAGCAGACCTCCGAAAGTGTATGTGTATGTCATTGTTTTCTCACGTTGCCAAGGGCGCCCTCGAGGGCGCGAACTGATCCGCGCATCGCGCTGCGTGGTTCGGCTCCGGTTCCGCCTCATTCTCCTCCTCTCTCCTCGGGGACGGCGCGAGAGCGCAAAGTTTTTCGCGCTTGGCGCAGCGGGAAGCGCGAAGTTAGGCGCCCTTGGTCCCCGGGTCTCCGACGACCTGGTTGTCGTTCAGCCAGCGCTGCTTCCCCCGATTTGGGCCCCAGGGGTCGGCGGCCACACGTGAACCCTACCCCCACCCTCCCGCCTCGAAATCGTGGGGGTGGGGGTATAGGGTTTACATCTGGACACCTAGGAGGCCCGTGACCAGGCCCCGGGGCCACTGAAAACGGACCCGTGGCGAAAGACCGGCCCCGCGGGGAAAGGGGGTCGGGAGTTCTGGGGCCGCGGGCTGGAACAGCCGCTGGAGAGGCGCGCCTGTTGCGGGAGGAGGGGGGGAGGAGGAGGAGGAGGAGGAGGAGGAGGAGGAGGAGGAGGAGGAGGAGGAGGAGGAGGAGGAGGAGGATGTCAGAGCTCGCCGCTTTGCACCCAAGCTCTGGCTCTTCCGCGCCGCGCGGCCGCCGGCGCCGCGGCAAGCGAACAGCCTCGCCGGAGTGCAGAAAGCACCATACTCGTCGCCGCTGGCCGCTGCCCGCTAGGAAAAGGGCTCCTGAGCGAAATGGGTCCTCGGGTTTCTCTCCGTCTTTGGCCTCCCGGGGCCCTTCCTCGCCGCTGGCCGCCGCCCGCCACGAAAAGGGCTGCTGAGAGATGAAACAAGTCAGCTCCAGCGGGAGCCCTGGGTTCCAGGACCCGCTTCTCTCGGGGCCCATCTGCCTTGCGAAACACTGTTGGTGATTACGGCGGCATAGCGGAGAAGTCGGCGAAGCGCCCTACCCCTGCCACGTAGTGCGCAACGACGAATGAACGACGAATTGTTCACGTCTTTTCTGGGTGGGCAAACGTCAACGCTGCATGTCCATTTTGACTGGGAGAGTGAATGGAACGCCTTGCTTACAATCGCTATCGTGGAAAATGCGAGGGAAGCGGAAGTCCTCCTTACGACGGTAGGACGAGGAGCACGAGTGGGACTAGCAGAGGGATTGTAGGAGCAAGAGGGGTAATAGAGGGAGTACAGGTGTAGGAGGAACAAGAGGAAGAAGAAGAAGAAGTAGATACTCTGCCGCCCGCCCAGGCTAGGCTCGCGCGGGACTCCTTCCGGTATCCGTCCTTCCAGAGCCATCACAGCTGGCCTTCTGCCATCGCAAGGAGACCTCGCATGAGCGGCTCCGTCGCGTGAAGGAGTCTGACGGAGGCTGTCAGAAGAGGGGAGGGGGAGGGGGGAAGGGCAGGGGAGGGAAGAGGGAAGGGAGGACGAGGAGGAAAGGAAATAGAGAGGGAGGAGCAGCAGGGGGTGGGGGAGGGAGGGGAGGGAGAGGCGGAGACAGTGTGGAGCTCCGGCCAAGAGGGGGTGGGGCAGGGCGGAGCAAGGTTGGGGGGCACCGCTCAGCCGCCCGCGGGCGATCGGCATGTCCAGTCCGCGACAGCTACTCGAGGCAGCCAGAGGCCCCGGGGTTGGCGGCAGTCGCTCGCCTTCGCCGCCAGAACGTGGCCACGGGGCTAGTGCGCCTGGGAAACGGCGAGGCCTTTGTATCTTCCCGTTTCCAGACTCTGGCTCTTGAGCCTGGCAACGGTAAAACAACGTTCACTGAAATGTCGCAGACGACTGCGCCGGAATCGGAAGCGGAACCCGAATAGGGGAAACAATGCGACGGGACCAGACAAAGGAAACTTATGCGCGGAACTGGTAGCGTGATAAGAGTTGCCTTGCCGCCCCCAAGGCCCACTGAGCAGGGCCCACAGTCTGTTCCACGTCTCCCTGGAAGGTGTGCAGGTCGACGGCACGCCTGCCGGGGTGGAGGCCTGGCCCCCATCGTCCCTGGACCTCCAGCGTCTTGCCGGTCGGTGCTGCAGGTCGTGGGGCCGCGGTGCCAGCAAGGCCTCGTCTGCGCCGTCCGAGCGTGGCCGCGCAGTGCGGCGCCTCGAGCGTCGCGCACCAGCGTCGCACTGCTGGCTTGACCGGGCACGCGCCGCTCTGGCAGCCGGTCGAGATGAATGGAGCCGGGGGGGGGGGGTACCGTACCTCTGCAAGGGTCGCCAGCCCTTCACAAGATTGGGTCAGGAGACCTACCGTAGCAGGCACGAGGAAAGTTGCTGCGATGTCAGCAGCAGCACAAACCAGGTGCGCCTGCTACCAAGTTGGAACAGGGCTGGAGGGTGGAGCGGGAGGGAGGGAGGGATACTGTCATGAACTCCTGCTTCGCTTGTCGCGCCGCTGGTTTTTGCCCACCACGCTTCGGCGCGGCACGCTAACCACGTCCCCAATCCCCAAGCGTCAACCTGCCAAGCTCTTCGAGCTTTTCGCAACCTCCCACCCCTCGGAGCGGAGCAACACGCTATCCGCTTGCACGGCATAGCGTGTCGCCGGGGCCGCCGCGGCCCGCCGGGTAACAGTTACCGACCGCAAATGGAGGCGGGAGCGAGGGCGGCTTCACACCGACGAAGGGCGTCGCTGGCTTTGTGCCCTTCTGGTTCGGCCCTTCGCGCTTCGCCTCTCAGGGGTGGCGACAGCATCCTGCCAGAGGTGGGGACTGCGAGCATGCAGACGTGGTGGGTCTTTCCACTGGAGGTTCTTCCCAAGGCCCGTGCCCTGGCGCTTTCCTGATCCTGTCGAGGCGAGGCAGGCGACCTGCAACCTTCCATATTTTGCACCCACCGGCCACGGGACCCCGGATCCGTTGGCGTACTAGCTTCGCGCGCCCTTCTTTTGGACTCCGAGCGCTCCCTTACCCGAGAGAGCGAGGCGGAATCCTCAGGGAGCCCTGGCGCACTTTAGGCCTGGAGGCCGAGGCCTGCAGCCGCCATTCGTCGCAGGCAGGATGCGGGATCCCCAGGGAGCACCAGCACACTGCGGGCCTGGCGAGCGCGGTATGCAGGTGTGCCAGACGGGGCGGAAGCCCTTCTCTTTCAATCTAAGAGGGCCCGGCCTGTCGGGCGGGGGGGAGCCATCAGAGGACCACGGTGGCGGCACTCCCCCGTGCACAGATGCAGCTTTACACCGGGCCTCGTGTAGCTGTTGCAGGTCTGGAGTTTTGGGGACGGCCCTGCTTGCAGCCAGAGAGAGCAGGTGCGACGACCTCGGGCTGCTGAAGCGGGCTCATCGCATTGACTATGCGCACTCGCCCTGTCAACACGTGGACTCCACCTCATGTGCCGAAGAACAGTCCACAGACGACAAAGCATCTTGCTCGAGTGAATCTTGGGGCGCATTCTTCGCCGATCTTTGGCGGTCCGCCAGAGCTCCTGCGGGTCCCCAGGGCCACTCCGAGGGGATACGACATGTTCGTGGGCCAGCTGCTGGCAGGTCGATATATCAACCGACGTCAGGAGGGGAAAACACACAGGCACTATTGATCGCCGATTCCCCGGAAAATATGCGAAAATATGGGAAGTGGGGTGGAAGACGAACATCCAAAAAATATGGAAACATATGGGACATCCTGTTATTTGTGTGTATTTATGTGTGTGTGTGTCCTTGGGCCCCTTCATGATGTGCCTACCATACGCCGCCGAAGCACCGCGGACCTCGACAGGTCCGGCTCGGCCTCCGAATTTCAGACCTCTGCGTCATACAATACGCCCGGTCGGCGCAGAGGTCTGCGGTGCTACAGGCGGCGGGACAGGAAATCGTGGAAGGACATGATCACGATCGGGCAGCAGTAGCTGGCCGTGATATTCAGCCGATTCCGCCTTGGAAGGGGCAGTTGCACTGCCGCCAGAAGATACTTGGGATGAAACATGCAAGACATGTCCATGGATGCGCCTGGAAAAATTGGCACGACTTCTTCGTAGTCGTGCTCATGACGCAGGTTTTTCCGAGCCAGCTCGGCGAGTCCACAGAGCCCTGCCGTTTCCGCTCAAACCGCTCCCCGGACCATTCAGGAGTCCAGCCTGGCCGCCTTTCTGGACCGCGCCCAGCTAGGACGCTAACACCTGGGCGCGGTTCATTGACCACGAGGGCGCCCCTACAGGGCCCCCAAACGGGCCCCACACCTAGCCCCCAAGAAAGGTCGACCCTCGACCTCGACCCCGGTCGACCCTCGGATCCTCGCCCCCGCCCTGCCCACGCTTCCGCGGCACCCCGACGAGCGACGGCAGGGCTCAGCACTGGTCCGCGCCAGCATCCAGCGCACCCTCTTCCCGCGGCAGCCCCCCCGGCCGCCCCCGACTCCTCCCCGCCCCCCCTCCTTCCCCCCGACCTGCCTCTCGCGCGGCGCGCGCTCTGCGCGTTCGGCAACATCGCCGTCGGCGTCCGCATCTTCGCTGTCGTCGTCGTCGCCGTCGCCGTCGCCGTCGCCGTCGTCGTCGCCGTAGTCGTCGTCGTCGTCGCCGTCGCCTTCATTGTCGTTTCTGTCGCCGTCGTCGAAGGAGCTCGGAGGGTGAGGGATGTCTTTGGCTTTGCTTGAGGCCTCGGGATGCCTCCAGAGACCTCTGGGTCCTTCCAGACTGCGAACGCACGCGGCAAGGGAGGATGTTGTCGGGCTGTCTTCCACGCGCGGTCGGGGCTCTTGACGGGTAGAGGCAGCATATCTGCACGGCATTACACAATCGCGACGTAAGGGGCCGCGAGGATGACGCCACAGTTGCTGCTCCTGCAGCGGTTCCACTCACGTCCTCCGCCCTCTCACACCGTCCTTTTCTCTACGACAAACCCTCACAACAGTTCAACATGGCAGAGCAAGCTCATATGTACACACCTGCGCGGAACATCTTCTGCCAGCCCAGCAGGTCGGCCGAGGTCTTGGTTTTGTGTTGAAGCCTCCTCTGGAATGCCTGGGCAGTCCGATTGTTCACGGTATCGTTGGGCAGCCGGTTGAACACGCATATGATTCCAAGAAACGGATTGCCGCAGAATGGTTGGGTGACTTGGTTCGATCGGGTCAAACAGCGCCTTATCGTGAAAAATCCGAGCTGCTGCGAAACCGAAAGGTTCAAGATGGCCGACACCTGGGCGGAGAATCGCCGAAAGAGAGGAGGAGCAAGGCCTGAAGCAACTTTGTTCAGCAACCCCAGTACAGCGACATCACGGCGCATGCATAACGGATCACGGCTCTGATCTCGCATAGGTATCTTTGTCGATAAGCCAACATCGTCCGAAAACCAAGATTGCAGGTCGTCGACCTGCTTCAGAATGTCGGTTTTGGCGTGGTAGACGATGGGCAGCTTGAGTGTCGCCCTGGAGATTCGACAGAACGTAGCATCTGTACATTCTGATCATCTCTTTAACCCATAGAATCGCCGCGTCCAGAGCCGTGCTCGGAGGCGCCAACTGGCTTCTGTGGCACAGCGCCGCACCGCCAAACGCATGTCCATACGTGAATCAAAAATCACACTGAGTGTTTTGAAGGGTCGACCAAGTGGGCACCTCGCATACAGGATATGCATGTTTCCCTTGAACGGCTTGAACAACATCCGGCTTGTACACCCCCGCGAGCGCAATGCAGACTGACACGCGCGAACTGGTTCGAGCACCGCGACTTCCTACCGCAATCCTTCTGCTTGTATTTGCATTCATTTGCCCCACTTCTTCATCTCATCCGATTGCTTCTCCTCATCCCCCATTACCTTGAGCCCCATTCCCATTAATGTTTGCCCACCTTCTCCCGCTCCTCGCAGCACTGGTCATCCTCAGCTCTCTTCCTTCTCCCACTCCTCGCCCCCCCTCGTCCTCTTATTACTTCTCCCCCTTTCCCATGAGAATGAGCAGGAGGACGGGGAAGTGCAGGAACATTAGGAGGAGTTGGAAGATGATAAGTAGAACGGGAAATCCAGGAAGGGGGGAAGAGGAGGAGGAGGAGGAGGAGGAGGAGGAGGAGTAGTAGTAGAACGGAGCGGAGTAATAACATCAGGAGGAGCAGACGGAGGAGGTGAAGGACAGCCAGTCGGCTTTTTGAGGAGGTTCCCAAATCAGACTCCGCCTCCTCCCCTCTCTTCATTCCTCCTCCGCCCACCTCTTCCTCCTTCTTTCGCCTTCTCCCCCTCCGTGGGGTGGAGGAGCAGGAAGATGTCCATGCATTACATTTCCCGTCCTTCGCCATCTTCCTTTGTCTGCTCCTCTTCTCCCACCTGGAGGAGGCGGCGGCGGAGAAGGATATCCCTGCATCCGACTTCCCGCCGACGCCTGCCTTCTCTACATTTATCCCACCCCGCCTCCTCCCCGACGCGGAAGACGGGTGGGGGAGGAGTGCGGAGGAGGTCTCAGCATTCAATTTCCCCTCTTTCGCCATGCTCCTCTCCCTCCTCCTCGTTCCACCTCCTCCTCATCCTGCATCATCCTCCCCTTCTTTCTGCCGCCTGCTGCTTCTCCAGAAACCCCCACACATCGTCGGAGGTCCCCGAGAACTTTCTGACATCCGCTGCACATGTCCGAACACTTCTGACAACCTTCACCGCCTTCTCCTCTTCATTTGCCCAGGAGGAGGAGAAGGAGAAGGAAGAGGAGGAGGAGGAGGTTTTGATGCCGCCAAGGATCCTTGCCCACGGACATCATTAGGAAAGTGCGCCAGTGGATCTCCCTGAATACACTAAAGGGGGGGGGGTCCAGAACCCCCCCCCCTCCCTCCTTCAAGGGGGGGGGGGTCCGCCCCCCCCCCCTCCCCCCCTTAAGGGGGGGGGGGGGGGGGTCCCGAACCCCTCCCCCCCCCCTCCCTTGAAGGGGGGGGGGGTCCGGACTCCCCCCCCCCCCTCTTGGCGTTGGGGGGGGGGGGGGCTTCTCGTGTAGGGAATACGGAGTTGGGAGTAGGGAGTGGTGAGTAGTGAGTAGTGAGTTAGTGCGTAGTGAGTAGTGAGTATTGGGTAGTGAGTACTAGTGATTAGTGAGTAATTGGTAGTGAGTAGTGGGTAGTGAGTGGCGAGTAGGGAGTAGGGAGTAGGGAGTGGGGAGTAGTGAGTAGTGAATAGTGAGTAGCGTGTACTGATAAGTGAGTAGTGAGTGGCGAGTAGTGAGTAGTGAGTAGCGCGTAGCGAGTAGTGAGCACTGAGTAGGGGGTAGGGAGTAATGAGCAGTGGGTAGTGAGTAGTAGTGGGTAATGAGTAGTGGGTGGCGAGTAGTGATTAGTGAGTAGTGAGTAGTGGGTGGTGCATAGTGCGTAGTGATTAGTGAGTACTGACTACTGAGTAGTGAGTAGTGAGTACTGAGTACTGAGTACTGAGTACTCAGTAGTACGTAGTGCCTAGTGAGTAGTGAGTAGTGAGTAGTGATGAACAGAAAGTAGTGGGTAGTGGCAGTGGGAAGTCAGTAGTGAGTAGCGAGTAGGGAGTAGCGAGTAGTGAGTAGTGAGGAGCGAGTAGGGCGTAGTCAGTAGTGAGTGGAGAGTGGTCAGTAGTGAGTAGTGGGTAGTGATTAGTGAGTAACGAGTAGGGAGTAGCGAGTAGTGAGTAGTGGGTAGTGAGTAGTAGTAGGGAGTAGGGAGTAGTGAGCAGTGGGTAGGAAGAAGTTGGTAGCGAATAGTGCAGAGGGAGTAGCGATTGGTGAGTGGTGGGTAGTAAGTACTGACTAGTGAGTTGTGACTAGTGACTAGAGACTTTGTAGTGACTAGTGAGTAGGGAGTAAGTAGTGAGTAGTGAATAGTGAGTAGCGGAGAGTGAGTAGTGAGTATTGAGTAGCGAGTATGGAAGTAGCGAATAGCGAGTACTGAGTACTGTGTAGTCAGTATTGTGTAGGGAGTAGCGAGTAGCGAGTAGTGGGTATTGAGTAGTGATTTGTGGGCTTTGAGTAGTTAGTAGTGATTTGTGAGTAGTGGATAGTGGGTAGTGGGTAATGAGTAGTGATTAGTGAGTAGTGAATAGGGAGTAGTGAGTAGTGCTTATGATTAGTGAGTATTGAGTAGTGGGTAGTGAGGAGTGCGTAGTGAGTAGGGAGGAGGGAGTAGTGAGTAGGGAGTAGTGAGTAGCGAGTAGTGGGTCGAGGGTAGTGAGTAGTGGATAGTGAGTATTGAGTCGTGACTAGTGAGTACGGGGTAGTGAGAAGTGAGTAGCGAATACCGAGTAGTCAGTAGTGGGTAGTGAGTAATGAGTAGTGGATACTCTTTGGGGCTGGGGGGTTAGGATTAGGGGGTTGGGTTAGGGTGAGGACTAGGGGTAGGGGTGCGGGGGTCGGGTTCCGGCGTCACGGGGCGGCGTGGCGAAAGGGGGGGAGGGGGGGGGGGGGGGGGGAGGGGGGGGTCCCGACGACGGATCGGGGAAGGGGGGGGGGGGGGGAGGGGGGTCCTAACCCCCCCCCCCTGGGGAGATCCAGCGGCGCACCCTCCATCATTAGGGTTACCCCCCCAGGAGGCCCTCAGACCAGAAATGGCCAGAAACGCCGAAAACGGATCCCCCGAGTGCTCTCTCCCCTCGATCCTCGAAGGTCGAGGGTACAAGCCAGCAGGATGAGGAACAGACGCGTGGCCCTGATCCGGACCTCCGGCGCCGTTTATTTTGCTGCAGCGTGGGCCCTCTGAAGTCAAGACCTGGGCCCGAGGACCGGCTTCTCACCCCGAACTGTTTCCTGACGGTCTCGGGCCTGGCCGATCACCGCTCGCCGCGGCTGTGCTCACGGCACAAGGAGGAAGAGAATTCCAGGGGCAGCTTTCGGGGAAGATAGGGCTCGGGGGGGGGATGCATCGACCCCGAATCGCCCGAGCATCGCCGATGGAGGCCGGATGGCCCACCCCGCCCAGGAACGTGCGGTTTTGCCATCGGGGACCTGTCGCCGACCTGTCAGCGATGTCACCGATGCCAGGTCGATGCTTCTCCCCCTGAGCTGGTTCCCCCCTATCGATTCCCCTCAACATTGTGCCCCCCTGGCTGCAGCGGCGGCGCCGCCGCCCTTGTCGCCGTCGTCGTCGCCGTCGTCGTCGTCGTCGGCGTCGTCGGCGTCGTCGCCGTCGCAGTCGCAGTCGCAGACGCAGTCGCGTGTCGCAGTCGTCGTCGCGCGCGCCCTCAGCGACGTCGACGGCGTGACGCCTGTCGCCGCGGCCAGCCTCCCGACCGTGGGCGGTGACCGGGAGGGCGGGGAGAGGGATGAGGAGGATAGAGCGGGGGGGATGGGGTAGACGAGGAGGAGCAATGCAGAGGACGATAATGAGGAGGATGAGTGGGAGTGGAGAATAAGGAGGATGAGGGGGAGGAGGAGGAGGAGGAGGAGGAGGAGGAGGAGGAGGAGGAGGAGAGCAGGAGCAGGAGCAGGAGCAGGAGGAGGACGACGAGGGCGAGGAGGAGGAGGAGGAGGAGGAGGAGGAGGGAGGAGGAGGAGGGGAGGAGGAGGAGGAGGAGGAGGAGGAGGAGGAGGAGGAGGAGGAGGAGGAGGAGGGGAGGGGTTAGGGCAGGGTGACGAGGAAGAAGAGGGGTGGAAGGGGGAGGAGGAGGGGGAGGAAGCTCAGTATCAGGAGGAGGAGGAGGAGGAAGGATGGCGAGGACAACTGGTGGAGCAGGATGGGGAGGGAGGGGGAGAAGGACGCGGGTAGAGGAGGACGAGGGGAGGAGGAGAAGGAGGAGGAGGAGGAGGAGGTAGAGGCTGAGGAACAATAGTTTATGACAAGGGAGAGCGTGAATGGGAAAGCAGAGGGGAGGCAGATAACCAAGGAGGAGGACGGAGGACGGAGGATGGAGAAGGAGAAGGAGAAGGATGGTGAGGATGATAAGGAGGTTGAGGACAAGGGGGGGAAGACGACGAGCAGGAGGAATACAAGGAGGAAGGACGAGGAAGGAAGCAAAATGATGACGATGAGGTGGTGGATAGAAGCTAAACATCAGTCGTCTGTAAGAGGAGCTGCCCCGCCTGCAGCCGAAGCCCGAAGCGAGTAATACCCTCAAGCCTTTGCAAGTGGAGTTACCCCGCCCGCAGTGACCTGGACGAAAGCTGGGTACACAGGTGGTCGCATGTGTATGATATCCTCAGTGTGGCCGGACTGTTATTCGCGTGCTGCCTCCACCTCATTGCTCCTTCTTCCTCCTTGCTTCCCGCCTCCCCCCTCCCTCCTCCCACTCATTCTCAAGCCCAAACATATTCAGACCCGCTCACCGTCAGCCTGGCTCATGCTCAGACTCGCACATACCCCGTCTGACTCGTACTCAGGCCCACCCAGACTCAGGCTCAGACTCAGACCCACTCAGACCCACTCACGCCCCGAGGCACTCGCACCCAGACTCGCTCGCACACAGGTTCACTCGGATCCAGGTTGGCTCGCTCTCTGGGGAAGGGCACGCGCGCGCCTGTTTGCCGAGCCCCGTCACCCTCGCGACGCAGCGAGCATCGCACCTGGGCATCCCAGAGCCGGCGGCGGCGCTGTGGGGTCTGTCACGGGCCCGTTCGCCCAGATCGGTGGGTCTCTCTCGCGTAGGACGCCCAGCTTGGGGGGGACGCGGCATCGGTTCCCCACGGCGGCGACGACTGGAGGCGACGGCGAGCCCAGGGCGAAGCCGCGCTCGGGGATCCCATCTGGAGACCTCTCGAAGGGCCGTCGCCAGTGTCGGGCAGCGAGAGCTGCGGCTGCCGAGACGCCCAACAAGTTCTTCGTTCTCGCCCCCGTCCTCCATCCTTTTCATTCCCCGCGTCCTCCTTCTCGCCTCTTTCCTCCGTCCTCCTCCTCCTCCTCCTTCCCCTCCTTCCCCTCTTCCTCCTCCTTCTCCTCCTCTTCCTCCTCCTGCCCCGTCCTCCTCCTCAGCCGCCTCCTTGCCCACTGCCTTCATCTCCTCCTCCACCTCCTCCTTATTCCCAGCCTCCTTGTCCTCGCTCCCGTCCTCCGACCTATTGTGTCTCTCCTCCTGTTTCTCTGTTTCCTCCTCCTCCTCCTCCTCCTCGTCCTCCTCCTCCTCCGTGTCCTGTGCTGGAGCCCCTTGCCGACCCTGCCTCGTTTTGCCTTTGCTGGCTCCGTCCAAAATTCGCTGAAGCTGAGTAAACATCCGCGGCCCATGTCAGCTCTCGTTCAGGGGTGGATTGGCCTTGCATCTTAGGCGGCGGGCAGGCTCGTGAACAGCGAGGAGGTAATAGCCGAGGCGGTCACCTTCGCGTTTGCCGTCCAGATCTTCGGCGGCGCGCGGATCGCCGCGGGCACCGTCTTCGTCGTGGTGTTCCTGCTGGGCTACCTGTTCGGCTCGGGCGAAGGCTGGTGTTGCTGCTCCCGTCACGTGGGATATCGGAGATAGAGTGGAGGTTCAGTGTGAAGCTGGCGGCTCATGGCAGGCTCGCGTCACCATGGGCGTCACGACCGAGAGCGACTACACAAGCATCATGGGGTAAGGTCTTCCAGCAGGAGCAGAGATGAAAATGAAAAGCGAGTTGTTATCCGTGCTCACGTCCGACGGCAACACGTATCCTCACGTTCTGAGTGGAAAACGTGATCAAGGGGCGCGGTGAAAGTCCGCCAAGAGCGGAGGGACCGCGCAGCAGTGGTTGGCACGGGTCCAGGAGGCAACCCGAGGACGTACGGCAGCGACCGGAGCACCGAACCCACCGAATTCTTGGAGGCAGTGGCGGCCTTAGCTTTGGTTTTGCCTGAGTGGGAGAGCGGGCAGACAATTCCTGGCCCTGACGGGAAAGGTTGGTGCAGCATCTCGGACTGCGACCTGTCCAGCCCCGCGAAGCTCTCCAGCCTCAACGTGGACGCTGGGATCATCGGCGAGGGCGTGAGCGTGGCTCGCGCGGCGAAGGCGTCCTTCATCATCCAGCACGGCAGTCCTGACATAGCGGTGGGCGCGAGGGTGCTGACGCTGACGGAGACGGCGGGTGACGGACGACATCCGGGGCTTCGTGAGGGAGTGAAGCTGCTGACGGAGACTACCTGGCCGAGCTGGCCAGGTTTGGCGGCCACGGATTCTGGGGTCGACTTTCACGAGTTCGGTATCAGGCTGCTCTAGATTGGCATCCAGCTTGACCAGCTCAATGTATCGGAGCTATCAATATTCTGGCGCATATGCCGCAAGGCCCGGATCATCTCGTACCAGTGTCGCGGCCGCTACCTGCATCGCATGGGCACAGCCGCCGACGACCTCGCCGATGATGAGCACATCTATTTTGGCACTTCCGACACGAGGGGCTTGATCATGATCTCCCCGGTCCTGTCCGCCTACGTGACCGACGAACTCCACAAGGAGGCAAGTGGTTTGAAAGAGAGGCGCAAAGTGCGGGAGGAGAGGATCACTGCTCGTCGCGACGGCGGCGGCGCGGCGACAATGATGGGCTTCAGAGTCGCGTAGGCAAGCCGGCTAGCGGGAGTAAGGCGTCGAGGGATAAGTTGGCGGCGGCCGACCCCAAAGGGGATGGTAAGTCAAGCGCAGCAGCGCCAGAGGGCGCTGCAGGAAAAGTCTTCGGAGGGATGTCTGCGCCGCGGGAGCTGCCCCCTGCCCCCGCGGGCTACGGGGCGAGGGGAATTTCGACGGCTTCCACTCCTCAGCTCGTCACTGTCGTAGCAAAGCTCATCGGAGACTATGCACTTTGCGCTGCGCTGCCCAGGCTACTCACAGCGTGAACTGGCGGTGCGGCCGCGACGTGTCAAGCGGTTTCAGCGCTCTTTCCTTGGGCCAGAGCCTTAGCTTTGAGCAAGTGAGTGAGCGAGTTGAGGCCTTTGGCAGGCCCCCATGCACATCGGCGACGACCCTTGTGGAGCTGTGCCGAAGCTCCCCGGGCTACGACCGACGACCGCAGCCCGGCGAAGTCCATCGCGCGCACCGAAGGTCGCGTGAGTTTACCCAGTGACGCCTGCAAACGCGACGCCTCGGAGTCGTCTGCGGGTTATCCTCGCGAGTTGTAGCACGAATGGCGTCGGCGCTTGCTGCGTGGCCCCGGTCAGGATCGAGAGATTGTCACGCCCTCCTTCGGTGAGAAGCTGAAGCGGTCTCCTCGCCACTGCGAACGCTGCTTGGACGAAATGCATTCTGCGGGCACGTTTCGATTTTACACGCCATGCAAGGCTTCAGTGGGACTGTCCCTGTGGAGAAATCAGGCGACCTGTTGAGGCTGATCCTGGACGCGCGTGCTGCGAACTAGAAATTCGCGGAGTCTGACACCGCGGCGTTGCGATTGGCGGGCGTCTGGCGCGGCCTAGATTTTCCCGGCTTCGGATGCCCTACTTGCGGGCCAGGTGGACGTCGAGGCGGCCCGTCGCATCAAGTTCCCGCGGGGCGTTGGTGCGACGTTTTCGCCGCCTCAAATGGCGGCGGATGCGCGCGCGAAGTTTTGCCCTGCGCTGGAGCTGGGCACCGCGGACTTGACGGGCGCGTCGCCGCTATTTTCGGCATTGCCAATGGTATGGAGTTGGGGCCTGCACTTCTGCCAGCGTTGGCGGCGCGTGGCCGCGGCCAGCTGCGGCCGCGAGTCGGCGGGTTTCACCGCGGCCGCGGCGCGTCAGCAGCTGGAGAGAAGCAGCCTGAAGTGCAAAGGCACCTCCTCAGACGCTTGGGCCCAGAAATTCACCGGGCCTGGCGTTCAACTGCGCCGCGGGGCGCATCTCCGCGAGGGAGGGCCGCGCACGGCGCCTGCGAGCGGCCGGTCTTGTTGGAGGCGGCGGGCCGCGGCTTCTGCAGCGGCGACGACATGCTGTCGCTGCTGGGCCGCGACGCGCTGGCGGCCATTCTCAGTCGGTGGACGCCTTGGCGGGCTGGGGGAAGCCGACGGGGGCGGCTTCGGTGGTTTCGCGGTCGCGGAGCGGTGCCCTGGAAGCGGGCGACGGCGGCGCGCGCGAAGCTCTGGCGCTTCCACGCGGCGGGCTCGGCGCAGGCGCGCCGCCGCGCTCTCAGGGCCAACCGCGACGATGAGCAGGACATGGGGCGCTCGGTGCCAGCGCGCAGACCTGCTCGCGAGGCGGAGCGCTCGCTGGGCGGCGACTTCTCCAGCGTGATCGGCGCCGACGCATCGCTCGTCTGGGAGGTCGCGCCTGAATTGCTGGCGCGCGCCGCCGCCTCCGCCGCGCGGCATCCTTGTTGCGCGTCATCCTGTCCGCCTCCGCAGCGCGGCATCCTTGTTGCGCGCCATCCTGTCGCCGCGCGATAATGCGAGCCTATCGCTGGCAGCGGAGACGGATGGTGATCCCACTGCGCGTTTGCATCAGACGCGCAGAGAGTTGGCCGCCTCGAGCATCCCGCTGGGTTCGTCCGCAGTCGATCGCTTGCCCCCAAGCGAGTTCAGTTCGACCGACGAGGGCAGTCGGACAGTCGGGCGCCAGCCAGTCTCCCGCGAGCTTGACGGCCGGCGCGCCGGCGGCGGCGGCGGGGGCGACGAGGCGCGGACTCGCGCTGCAGCGACGCGGGCCCGAGCCCTCGGCGAGATCGCCGCCCGGCGGGACTGCGACGAGGCCGCCCGCGTTCTCGGCGACGTCGAGCAGCGGGGGCGGCCTGGGCTCGACCGTGCCGCCGAGGGCGCTGCCGAGCCCATGGTGTCATGGCGGGCCCGCTAGGAGGTCGCGCCGACGGCGAGTCCGGGGCCGACGGCGAGCCCGGCAGCCGCCGCGATGCCAGTAGCTCCAACCGCTCACGCGTCGCGCCTTCATGAGGGGAGCGAACGCGGAACTTCCGCTGGCCGCCGAGTGCACGGAAGCCCTCGCTTCGACGGCGCGGACATGGGAGAGCGCCCCTGGCGGCCAGCAGCGCCGCGGCTTCTCCGGCCGAGCCCGGGGGCGGCCGCGGGCGGCCATGGCGGGCCACCGCCAGCGAGCCGGTCAGTCGCGGGAGCCGCTGGCCGTGATCGGAGTCAGCCTGCTGCTGAAGGACTTGCAGTTCGCCGCGGCGCTGCGGCTGGCCCGGGGCGGCATGCCGCGGTTGCCCTCAGACCACGTCGGCATGACTTCGGAGGCGCCGATCAGGCTTAGGCGGAGCTCGCGGCCAGTTTGGACGCCCCTGCTGCGCCCGAGCTCGCTGGAGGTGCGGGGCAAGATCGCGGGCGCCGACGAGGGGCGATTCGCCTGGATTCGGCGCAGGGGCAGGGCGGCGGCCACGCGCTGAAGCGACAGGGCAGCGCGCAGGCTCTGGGCTCCCGTCTGCGGCTGTCCGAGGGCCCCACCATCGCCTGCGGGCGGCTGGGGGCCCTGCCGGGCGCCCCCACGGCGGCGGCCTAGGTCCGCGGGGGGGCGGCGAGCCACGCCGCCTCGATGCACGGCGCGTCGCTGTCGGGCATCAGCGAGCGGCTGCGCCGCGCCAGCCCGAACAGCAGCTTGCGCCACAGCGAGCGCGTCAGCTACCTGGCGCTGCTGGGCGAGGCGCAGGTGGCGGTCGGGAAGTGGTCCGAGGTCGTGGCGAAGACGCCGGAGCCGCTCCCGTACGGGACCGAGGCTTTCAAGGCCCCCGCCTTCTCGCCACCATGTGGTCCATTGCGATTTCGCACTGTAGCTTGTATGGCCGCGGGTGGCATGAAAATCTGTCGTGGCCTTCGGTTTTTCCGGGCCCTGTCCTTCGGTTTTTCCGGGCCCTGTCATTGACTGCGCCCTGCGGTGTCCGCGCGGTCTGAAATTAGCCGAGACCCTTGGCTCGCTGTTTTCGTTATTTGGGGCTCCGTTGTCTGGACGGCTTGATGAATCAGAAATGGCGCCGACAGAGTTCAAGTGAATAGTCTCCTCCCGACTTGTGTGCTGACGTGGGCCACACGCTAAGTCGGGCAATTTTGGGGACGAGAGGTGTCGTTCAAGTCCGTTTGTTAAGTCTTTCGCTGCACCCGTCCAAAGAGATTTGCTCATATGTAGAAGGATAGACGTGTCTGGTTGCACGCGGCTGCGCGGGGGGTCGGCTCTTCCTGTTCTTGACTCCCTTGCCGACCCTGCCTCTTGTGGCTTTTCCTTGCCCAAGCTCCCTCCACACCCGCCCCGCTTGGCGGGGAACTTCCCAAACTGTTTGTGAATCCAGTTGGGACGAGATGTTCCGATCGAGTCTGTTCGTGAAATCTTTCGCTGCGCCCGTCCAAACAGAGATGCTCTGATGTAGATTGGGGTAGTTGTCTGGCCACACGTCGGGGTGCGGTGGCAGGGTCATCGTCATTGTTATCCGCATGCCGCATTCCTTTTATATTGTTCTTCCTCCTCCTCCACCGCTTCCTCCTCCTTCGTTTTATCGTTCGCCGAGCCACGAAACAGTACCCACAACTGCCATACATCTTTCCCCATCGTCGCGGAAATTGTCGTACTTCGTCCTCTGTCGTGAACCTTCGGCGTTCGCGGCGGGGCGGCCACAGCCCCGCGGGGCAAGTTCACTTGCTTCGAGAGTCCAGGTGGTAGTACCCCATTTTCCCACCTCTCCTCCTCCCTCCCCCCTTGACGTTCCTACCCCTACCTTGGTTCTGGGGCAGTAAGAGTCAACCCGCGATCGGCGCACAGGCCGATGCACTGGGGCGTCCGACTGACCCTTCCCACTCATCCCCCTCCCTTCCTGCGCGTCTGCCCCCCCCCCCCCCCCCGCCCTGCAGGCGATTCCGCCGAGCTCCTGCCTCCGACGATGGACTCTGGACTTACAGGGCCACCGCAGCCCCTCCCTCTGCCGCCGCGGCTCTCCCCATTGCTGGCTCCGGCGGCGCCGCTCTTTGCACCCACGCCGCCGGCATTAGCATCGCGCCGACGCCACGTCATCGCGCGAAACCGTGTGCTGTAAACAAGGCGATTCGCCTGCCAGCGGGTGCACCGCGGCAGTTTTTTCTCACGTGATGGCCCCAGGGACCCACAGACGCTCGGGGGCACCTTGGACCCTCTTCCGTCGACGAAGAATGTGTCCCAAGGTTTCTTATAGCAAGATGTCTTATAGCATGTGCCCACGGTGCACAGATCTCCGTCGCTTTGACAAAAATAACAAGCTTGTCTTGTGAGTTTGAGCCTCCATAGGCCCGCTCCAGGCCCGATGGGCGAGAGCCATGCCCCTCATGATTCGTCGACGTGAGCGCATCCCGACGTCGGAGGTTTGGATGTCGGCGACGCCATCGTCACCACAGTCATTGCACCGTCCTGCCCACAACACGTTCGTCCTCGACCGTGAGTGCGTGCCCAGACGGGGCCCAGCAGCAACTGCGGCGGCGGCGCTGGAGTCGCTACGATGGCCTGTCTTGTAGCGTCGGATGGCGGATCGTTGTTTCTTCGGGAGTCCGCCCCACCAGGTATCGTGCAGCGCCGTCTTGCGCCCCCCATATTCCTTCTCCCCCTGCCTGCCTCCCTCCCTCTTCCCATCCTCCTGCCTTCTCCTCCTCAAGGACGCGGCCGGCGGGGAGAGCGGGAAGGGGATGCCGCAGGAGGGAGGAGGCCCAGACATACGATGTATTGTTTTTCTTCCATGCGGGCCCCCTAGAATTCCTGACCCTTTCCCCAGGGCCCGTTTTCGACGGTTTCGACGGTCTGAGTCGTTTTTTGACGGTTCCTGGGCCCGGCGAAGGGCCCTTAGTCGATAACGGGCAAACGCATTACAAGCACATCCCGTGGTTTGTTGTGCTCGACGCGTGCATGCTTGGGGGTGGAAGTGCAGGTGGAGGAGGGGATCATCCTGAGTCGTTTGTTGACGGTCCTGGGGCCCAGCGAGGGCCCCTGAACAACTGTCGTGATTTTTGTTCACGGCGCGAGCATGCTTGGGGTAGAGTTAAGGCGGGCCTGTCCCTCTACAGGGGGAATATTCAAAAATAGTAAAAAAACAAATATACTCTGGGGGATATTTTTTGAGTACGTGTGGGCATCTTTGAACTATTTTTTGAGTATTTTGAAATTTTCGTCGCAAATCCCCCTGTAGGGGGACAGGCCCGACGTAAGGGTAGAGGTGGAGGTGGAGGAGAAGGAAGGGGACCATCCCGAGTCGTTTGTGGACGGTCCCAGGGCCTGGCCCTCGGCTGGGGGAGCAGATGTGGAGGGTGAGGAGAAGGAAGAGCAAGGGCGCCCTCGAGGGCGCGAAGTTATTCGCGCTTCGCGCTTCGGCTCCGACTCCTCCTCGTCCTCCTCTTCTCCCCTGGGAGGCGGCGCGAGAGCGCGAAGTTATTCGCACTTCGCGCTTCGCGCAGCGCGAAGCGCGACGTTGGGAGCCCTTGGAGAGGACCATGGAGGACAAATAGTCGCACACACACATAAACGCTGAGTTCTTCCAAGTTATGGAGAATACTTGAAACGGAGGGGGATCACACAAGTCATAGAAGTGGGGAGAAACTGGCACCCTGGCATCCGTGATGAGTTGTTTGTGCCCTCCCCCCTGGTCCCTTACGAGGAGATGGCTGGCCGAGCGGGGCGCACCGCCGGCGTCTGGCCACCGAGCGGCACGTGCCCGCCCGGGCGGCCGGCGTGGAGGCCGCACGCCCGGACGTCGAGCTGCGCCGATCGACCCAGCCGCCGAGCGCGGGCACCTCGCTCCCAGACGTCTTGGCGCAACACGCTGGCGACCTCGTCGAAAAGCAGGCTACGCTGCAGCTCCGCTCCCGGTCGCCCAAGAGTGCGGAGAGGTTCCACGGTCGACACCAAACGTCAACCCGACACCAAACGTGTCAATCCGACACCAAACGTGTCAACCCGACATCTTGGCGTCTCGAAAGGGTCGAGGCGGTGCCATGTCCGTGTTGTCGGCCTCTCGGGACCCTTAGCGAGCCTCGGGGGCATCGAGCAGCGACTCGGGATGAAGGAGCAGTCCCGGAGGAAGTGGTCTGGAGGTCGGGCGCCAGCGCTCGAGGAGCAAAACGTGCAGAAACAGAAACGTTCGACAGTCTGCGTGGATTTCTTTGATCTTCGTTGCCCCCCCAGGCGCGGAGTTCCGACAGTCTGTATTTTACAGTCTCTCTTCCTTTCAGCTCATCGATCGACGCCATGGTGCACCGACGCTGCGCTCGGGATCCGCAGGGGCGCTGGCCGCAGCCCTGCGACCTCGGGACAGTTGCGCCGAGGCGCGCAAGCATGGGCGCTGCCTAGGGCCTGCGGCGATCGCCGACAGCTTCCGCCGTGGAAGCGCTTTGGGGCCGTGCTGCAGCGCCGTAGAGCCTCTCGGCGGCGCTGCAGCAGGGCAGCGCGGAGGCTTGGCGCACGGCCTGGTTGCCGCGGGGCGCCGCGCGGCAGCGGCTCCTGCTGCCGAGCACTGCGCGACACCCCCGTGGTGCCCGCGGGCGCGTTTGCGGCCGTGCTGGCCCGCTGAGCTCCCCTCTGTCACGCTGCTGCTCCTCCTCCTCCTCCTCCTCCTCCTCCTCCTCCTCCTCCTCCTCCTCCTCCTCCTCCTCCTTCGATCATGGCCTCCAGCGGGTGCGCGCGCGCGCCCGACGGCAGGGTCGGGCGGCGCACGCCCCTCGGCCGCGCCCGTCGCCGCTGCCTGAAGGTTCCCTCCGCCTCCCTCCTTGCCCTACCCCCTCCTTCTCGAGTCAGGAGGAGGAGGAGGAGGAGGAGGAGGAGGAGGAGGAGGAGGAGGAGGAGGAGGAGGAGGAGGAGGAGGAGGAGGAGGAGGGAGGAGGAGGAGGAGGAGGAGGAGGAGATGATTTCTAGGGCATGCTCCGAAACGCAACCAGGCAGAGCACGGGCCCAGGCGTGCGGTGGCGGGGGTGACCTGCGCGCCGCGTCGTGCCTCGCCGGCGCCTCCCGCTCCCCCTGCCCGAAGCGGACCCACCAGGACTGCTTCCACCAGGGTCGGGGGTGGACAGAACCCCCACCCTGACACGTCGATTAGTGAATTGTCCGTTTTCGGTTCTCGAGAGGGTGCCGTGGCCCTTATTTTCCAGGCTTGCGCCCGCCAGGTTTGGGCCTCAGGTCGTTTTCACTAAGCCACGCTTTACTCTAAAGGGGGCTCTGTCCATCCCCGATCCTTCCCGCCGACCTGCCTCTCTCGCGCGGCGCGCGCCCTGCGCCCCGCTCTCCCCCCCACCCGCGTTCGGCAAACTCGCCGTCGGCGTCGACATCTTCGCTGTCGTCGCCGTCGTCGCCGCCGTCGCCGTCGCCGTCGCCGTCGTCGTCGCCGTCGCCGTCGTCGTCGTCGCCGTCGCCGTCGTCGTCGTCGTCTGTCCATCCCCGAGTGAGGGAGCCCCCGCAGAGCGACCGGGCCCGCCGAGCCCGCGTGCGGCGGGGGCGAGGAGGATCGAGGGCCCTTTCCCCGGGGCCCGTGCTGCCCGGCCACGCGCAGGAGGTCACCACCCACCGAACCACCCCAACCCGACCCGAAGGCCTCGATTTGCCCTCCATTTCCAGTGGGGGGGGGTTCGGGGAACACCGAAGAAACAAATGGGACCCGTACCCCCCCCCAACCCGAAATTCGGGTCTTCGGGGTTGGGTTGGGGTGGTCTGGTAGGTAGTCAGGAGGGGGGAGGGGGAGGGGGGGAGGCTTCTCAGAAGCGCCCCTGCTTCTCAGAGGGCGCGGGCCTTCTTCGTAGGTGTGAGGCCGGCGCCTTCCGAGAAGCAGCCTCCTGCGAAGAAGCCTTCCCCCCTCCCCCATTACCCCCTTGTGCGCGCCGCCAATTGGCATCCCGAGCAGTTTCTCGCGGGGCCCTGGGCACCGCGAGGGCCCCGGGAGGCCGAAAGCGGCAACGCATGCCGCCGTAACTTTTTGTGAGCGGCGCGAGCACGTCTGGGAGATGAGAGCAGAAGCAGGAGGAGGGGGCACCCACAACCCAGAGCATTAGATACCAGATTTGTTCGGTCGCGATCGGCAGCGACCGATCGGCACTCCAAATCGGTCGCGAATCGGTCGCGACGGATTCTGAAGCAAGTCGGTCGCGATCGACCCTGGAACTTGAAGCAAAATGGGTAGCGACCGATCTCGTCGGTCGCGACAGGAAATTTCCAGCATCCCGTGATCAGAGAGGGGGGGCATCTCCTCCCCACAAGAGGGCGAGGACGAGAGTCACCAACCACCAAATCACCCCAACCCAGGCCGGAGGCCCCAGTCTGCCCTCCGTCTCCAGTGTGGGGGAGGGGGGGGCGTCGGGGAATATGGAAAAACCATAGATGGTCGGGGAATATGGAAAAAAAATAGATGGAACCCGTACCCACCCCACCCCACCCCGAATTCAGGTCCTCGGGTCGGGTTGGGGTGGTCTGGTAGGCAGTCAGAGAGGAGGCTCTCTGGCCGGGCCCTTCCTGGGCCTAGGAGCTGTGTGTGTGCGCCCTTCTGGCCAGGCCAGGAGGGGCGTGGCGTGTACTCCGCGGATGGTTTCAGGGTCGGCCTGGTCCGTGAGGAGTGGGCACGTGCAGATCCCGCCGCCCTAGCTGCCAGGGCGAGGGACGAGAGGAGGCCCGCGCCCGAGCTCCGAGCGGCCGCCCGCCGCGCTCCGCCGCCGCACGCGGCGCCACCGCCGCCGCACTCTGCGCCGCCGCCGCCGCGCCCGGCAGGCCTCCCCCCGGACAGCCGCCGCCGCCCGGCGGCGGCAGCAGCGCGCCCGCCGCCAGGGAGGGCCACAGGGAGCGGCTGCTTCCGGGGCCGCCGCCCCGGACCGGCGAGGCCCCGGCGGGGTGCCCCCTCTTTCCAGAGGAGGAGCAAGGCACCCGTAGCGCTACACTCGCCTCGTGTTCGCCTTTTTGGGGCCTCCTGGGAGGCCCTCGTCGCCACCGCTGGATCCGCTCCGAAATTCTGGTCAGAGCGCACTCCGGAGAGGTCCGGGGGGCAGCCGTATCTGTACCTTGTGGTGTCCCCCCATGTATTCTTGAGCCAGGAGCGGTTGCTCTGCGTGGCGTTGCGCCGGCTCTGGACCGCCACGCTGCGGCGCGACGCGCTGACGATCACACCGCTGTCCCCAAGCGGCTCAAGCGCCACCGTCCCGAGCTATCCCCAGCCTTCCACCCCGCGGAGCGGAGCGACACGCCATCCCTTTGCCATGGCGTGGCGCCGGGGCCGCCGCCGCGACACGCCAAGCAACAGTTCCCGACCGTGTTCTTCTTATTCTTCCTCCGCCGCCCAGGACGGGCCCAGGGCAACTTGAAGCGGGATGCGAGAGTGCCAACGAAATCGTCAAGGCAGGCTCATGAGCCTTCAGGCCTAACCCGAGGGTTCTTTGTATGAGCCCTTCAAGGCCACGGGGCCCAGTTCGCCTGTGATGCGTAGCATGTGGAGAGGGCTGCGACAGGTGGCAGGTGCAGCCGGAATTGGAAGGGGAGTTCCGCAGTGGCACGCGACAAATTGATGGAGCCGTGGGCTGGATGGTACGGCAAGGCCGTTCGGTAGTGAGGGGTGGTGGTCAAAGCGGAAAGTGAGGTGGCGCAGCATCGCGACAGCCACCCGCGCATTCCGGTAGGTGGTGGCAGGCAGCTAGTGGAGTAGCATAGGGGGACAGGGGGACTAGGGGGATATCATGAGGGGGAAGTAGGGAAGACAGGCGGAAAGCATAGGGATGCAGTGCGGTAGAGTTTGGTGGCGGGTGCTGTGGGCGATGACGGAGGTTGGGGTGCAGCGGGGCCTGGGAAGGGGCGTTCTGCGCCGACGTATGGTGGATGGTGGAGGGGTGGTTGTTGAGTGGCGGGTAGGGTCGGGAGCGGGGAAGGCCGCTTCGCGGTTACTGGAGGCGGGTGGGTTGGACGATGACAGGTATTTTCTAGAGGGGGGCGCCTCTCCTGTTCTGGCACGTGCGACGACAGGTAGAAACTGGTCATACTGAGACATCCATCCCTGGGCGAATCTGCAAAGTCATACTAAGAATCAAGACCTGTCAGTTGTCGTAGAACTTCCGGTCAGGAACGTTCTGGCCCACCACGCTTCGGCGCGACACGCTATCCACTTTCACATTCCCAAGCGTCAGCGTCCCGAGCTGCTCCCAGCCTCCAGCCCCGCGGAGCGGAGAAACACGCTGCCCGTTCGCAGGGCAGGGCGCGTCGCCGGAAACGCGCCGCCTCCGCGACACACTGAGCGAGAGTTCCCGATCGTAGTGTCTTCGTGTCTGTACTGTGGCCTTTGGATTACATTGAAATCCGGCACCGCAGCTCCTATTGGCGCACAGATGCGCATCTCGTGCGCACCTGCGCGCCCGTCGTACTGCGTTGCATTCGCGTCGCCGTGTCGCTGACAGGCCTGGCCTCGCATGTGACACTAAACGGTGCCGTGTCATGACGTGCCGCGTTGCGAGCTGTTGTGCTGAGTCCACCGCGCCGTGTCGCGACTGGGCATTTCTTTCCAGATGCGGTTTTGTCAAGTTTCTTGGAGGGCAGTCCACGGCCCGGCCTCAGTCTCTCCTGCATGGCCGGGGGAAGCGTGTGCGGGAAGGGAACCGGATCAAGAGTCGAAAATCGACCTCGGCGGGCCCCTGGCGCGGCCTCGGCGGGCCCCTGGCGACCCTGGCGTGGCCCGGTGTGCCCCCGGGCGGCTCGAGCACGCTTCGGGACGCCTTCAGGGAGCGCCGAGATCGGGCCAAGAGCCCCAACATGGCCGCAGGACGGCCCCAGAGGCCGTCCAGAAAGCTCGCGGCGGCCAAACATCTACTTGGTTAAATTGTTTTTGTCTGATCTTCAGGTTGCCGCGATTTCGAGCCAAGAGCGGCCAAAGACAGCTCTTGTGATCCCCCCGAACGCTCCAAGGCCGCCCAAGAGCTCCTACAAGGGCCCCAAGACGGCTGAGGAGGGCTCCAAGGCAGCTCCCAAAGGAGCCCAAGACTGCCCAAGCGCCTACACGGGCCCCAAAAGCCGCCCAACAGGGCTCACGGAGAGCCCCGAGACAGCCCAAGAGCCCCAACATGGCCCCAAGACGGCTCAAGAGGCCGTCCAGACGGCTCGCGGCTCCCAAAAAACATTGGTTTGTATATGTTTTTGCCTGATTTTCAGGTTCTCGCGATTTCGAGCTCAGAGCTGCCCACGAACGCTCCAAGGCTCCAGAGACTCTGGCAAGGGCTCCGAGACTGCTCAGGAGTGCTCCAAGACGGCTCCTGGAGGAGCCCAAACGGCCCAAGAGATACCCAAGACGGCGCGAGAGAGCCCCCAGGAGCCCTCCAGACGGGCCCCAAAAGCCGCCCAAGAGGGCTCACGGAGAGCTCCGAGACGGCCCAACACCCCCAATATGGCCCCTACACGGCCTCAGAGGCCGTCCAGACGGGCCGCGGCAAACGAAATCATTGATTTCCCAATGGTTTTTGAATGATTTCCACCTTGTCGCCATTTCGAGGCAAGACCTGCCCGAGACGGCTGTTGGTGGGGGGGGCTCCCCCGAAAACTCCAAGCCCGTCCAAGAGGATCCAGATAATGCCCCCCCAGAACCACCTAGAAGGGCTCCAAGATGGCCCAAGAGGCGCCCAAGATGGCCCAAGAGCCGCCTAAGGCGGCCCGACGACAGCCCGAGAGGCGCCCAAGACGGCCCAAAACGGCTCACGACTGCCCTTGAGGCGCCCGAGACGGCCCCAAGTCACCCTCGAGACTCCATACGAGGCCCGAGGATATCTCCGAGCGGCCCCCACGAGAGCCCAAGTGGCTTCCAAGCTGTTTCCAGCGCTTCGGGGCCCCCATGCTTCTGCTCGGGGGTGCGCTGTCGTAGGACCCGCCACCACCGAGCGAAGATAGAGAGGATGATGGCCCACGCACGCTTTGAGCACGCTAGATGACGTGGACGAAGTCCACGGGTTCGCCCTTTGTCAGCTACAACGCCGCGATCAGCGCGCGCGTAGTGGCAGCGGGCTCTGGCGCTGCTGAACGAGATTCGGAAGGTGAAGTTTGAGCCCAACGTCATCAGCCTACGAGAAGGGCGAGCCATGGCGGCAGGTTGTGGCGCTGTTTGGCGAGATGCGGGGGGCGACCCTGGAGCCCGACGCCATCAGCTACAACGCAGGCGTTGGCGCCTGTGAGATAGCCAATTGGGGAGCAAACGCACTGGCTCTACCCCGGCCCCTGGCGCCGGCGAGGGCAACGGGGAGGAGGAGAAGGAGGAGGTCGAAAAGGAGGAGGATCAGCAGGAGGGAACGGAGCAGGAGGGGTGGGGTGAGGCAAAGTTGAGCCCACGTGGCAGGCCAACGGGGCTAGGAAAGGGCTGAAGAGGGGGAGCAGGAGAAGGTGGAGGGTGGTGGAGGAGGAGGAGGAGGAGGAGGAGGAAGGAGGAGGGGAGGAGGAGGAGAAGGAGGAGGGGGAGGAGGGAGGAGGAGGAGGAGGAGGAGGAGGAGGAGGAAGCGAGGGGAGGAAAGGAGGAGCCGGGGAGTGCGCGGTATGTTCACGTTCTTCTGCTCCCAAAGAGGGCCCTTGGCCCCTCCCTGGGTCTAGCCGCGGGGCGCTGATGAAAGAGGCGTCCTGGTGAGTAGCCGCAGGCAACGCTAAAACTTTGTGAGCAATGCGGCCGTGGTTGTATACAAAAGAAAAAAGGAATTACTCGCCCCCCCCCGCCCCTCCCAGCCCCTCCTCCACCCTCTTCCTTCCTTCACCTTTCACCCCCTCCTCATCTTCTCCTCCGTTTTCTCCTCCGTCTCCTCCACCTGGCCCTCACCTCCCACAACGGCGACGGCGGCAACGACGCTGATGCCGGCGCCTACGATGACGGCGACTGCGACGAGGACTGCGGCGACACCGACGGCGGCCGCGGCGACGGCGACCTCCGCGCGAGCCCCGGAGGCGTCCCAGCTGCTCGCCCAGGGCAGCTCTCCTGCCGGCGCGCTGTCCCTCGCCGACAAGGCCCGCCGGTGCCGCCGCCGCCGCCCGTCTCGCCAAGACTGGCGTGCCCCAGAGGTCAGCAGAGGCCTCGGGGTCTCTGCAGGCGCGCAGATCGGCGCGATCAGAATGGGCGGAGGCTCAGATCGAGAGCAGTTCTTGACAAGTTTGAACATGGCTCGCTGTCGGCGTCGCCGCGGACGTTCTGTTTTTGAGACAGAGTCGCATGCCCAGCAGCGTCCGCTGTCGGTTCTGGACAACATTAACTGCTGGGCATCGTACATGTCTTGCTGTCCTGGCTCGCCAAGCTCTAGGCCTGCCAGGTAGAGTCCGAGCAGATGGGGTCGGAGCATCGCGTCGCATCGCCGATGGATCGCCGATGCGGCACGATGTGGAGCCCGATTTTCTCCACCTCGACGTCGCCGATGCGGCGCGATCCCCATCTGCTCGGACCCATCTAGGATTCTAACAGGCTGAGGGGGCGCGAACGGTCCTTATGTTAAAATCGGAGGTTGGGGGGTGAGATCGCAGTGGAACGGAGACCCCAAACCTGAAAATCGTTTCGTTTCGTTCGTGTCGTGCGTGCGGGCGAGGCGACGCTGCGTGGGCGCGCGATAGGATGAACCCGCCGCTGCTAGGGCGAAGTCAAGACGAATGATTCTCCCTCTCCCGCCCGTCCGGCTGTGGCCCGCGGTGTCCCGCGGTGTCCCGCGGTGTCCCGTGGTGTCCCGTGGTGTCCCGTGGTGTCCGCCGTTGCTAGGGCGGAATCAAGACAAAAGATTCTCCCCCGCCCGCCCGTCGGGCGGTGGCTCGCGGTGTCCCGCGGTGTCCCGTGGTGTCCCGTGGTGTCCGCTTTTGCTAGGGCGAAGTCAAAACAACGGATTCTCCCCCGCCCGCCCGTCCGTCCGTCCGTCCGGCGATGGCTCGCGGTGTCCCGCGGTGGCCCGTGGTGTCCTGTGGTGTCCAGTGGTGTCCCGTTGAGTGAGATCGATGGTGAGATCGATACTGAGATCGATACTGAGATCGATGTGGTGCCCCGAGGTGTCCCGTGGTGTCCCAAAAAATGAGATCGATCGTAAGATCGATAGTGAGATCGACAGGTGTCCCGAGGTGTCCCGTGGTGTCCCGTGGTGTTCCGTGGTGTCCCGTTGAGTGAGATCGGTACTGAGATCGATACTGAGATCGATATGGTGTCCCGAGGTGTCCCGTGGTGTCCTATGGTGTCCCGTTGAGTGAGATCGATAGTGAGATCGATAGTGAGACCGGTAGCAAGAGCAAGAGGTGCCCCGCGGGTGTCCCGTGGTTTCCCATGGTGGCCCGTGGTGTCTCGTGGTGCCCCGTTGAGTGAGATCGATAGTGAGATCGACAAGTGTCCCGTGGTGTCCCCTGGTGTCCCGTGGTGTCCCGTTGAGTGAGATCGATAGTGCGATCGATTGAGTCAGATGTTGGTTCCCCCCCTCCCCCCCCCACATCCTCCTTATCACCCGAAGGGTGGTCGCACAGGTATCACAAGTTCGGAAAAAGTGTGAGGCCAATTTTTTTACAAAGTTCAAGTTCAACGTTGCTGGAATCCTGAAGTTCGGAAAAAAAGTTATGGAAAAGTTCGGCGGCGCCTCTCCGGGGCACGTAGAATTTCCTTTGCGCCTGGCCCCGAATACCCCCTGCACACGTCATCGTCGGTCCGACCCCCCCCCCTGGGGGCGTTCTCAATTTGAACGTGCTCCGGACACGTCCCACTGGAGCACGGCGAAGTTCCCGAGCTCCCGCCTCTTGAATTCGGTGCTTTCTTATCCAGGGTCCGCCGCCCAGTGCAGGCCCCGCCGAATTCCATGACGGCCCCGAAGGCACCGAGGGACGCTCCAAGATTACCACATGGCTTCCAGCGTGGCCAAAGCTGCCATGGACCCACAGAGGTCCGGGAGTCGTTTTCCGAGTTGACCTTGTCAGCCGTCGTCGCACGTCGTCACCGTCGATCGATCGCGGGTGCAGGCTTCAGGCCGCCACTTTTCTTCGCGGGTGTTTGTCGGAGTCTCTCTGTTTGTGAATCGCCGGGGGAGCCTCGTGGCGGTCCAGGGCCTACCTGGGACGTTTTCGGTGCCTCCAGGAGAAGCTTCTTCGGGCAACTTCGGTCCCGCGCGGTTTTCCTTCTGGGGCCCTTTTGGTGGCCCCTCCCCGCCCTCTGCAGCCACTCTTTGCAGCGTGGGTTCGCCCTGTCCAGATCGGCCAATTCAGTCGGGGCGGCGACGTTCGCACAATGCCCCCTATCACGTGCTGCTGGACGGTCCAGTTCGCCTGGGTGAGTTGTGCACTCAATTCTCCACTTGCGCTCTACATCACGGCATCGCAAAGCAGAGCCATTCTGCGCAACCCTCATCACTGCGAGAAAGCGGGTGGGTCCGCCCACTGCGGTTCCCGGTGCAGATGACCGTGTTCGGTCGTTGTCAGTGTTCTCATGCCTTTGGTTCTTCCTCAATAGCGATCCCAGGTTCCATTCCGTGCGTCGCCACTGGATAAAACCTCAAATAGAACAAAAGCGCGCGTGATGGTTCTAGTACCTATAGATGATATATGATGTACGCATCGATGGTATATGTACACATATGTACCGATATTTGTGTATATGTACACATGTCATTGAACATGCACAGTTCCACTGAACAAGGGGGGCCACTCATTGCTGCCCAATGTTGGGCCCCCGCGGCAAGGGCGACCTCCCCGGAAGGCCGACGTCGCCATTCCTCCACGCGGCGCGGACCCGTGGAGCCCTGGACCCCCTCCCGAGTCGTGTCTCTGGGCGGCCCCTGGGGCCCAGGGACCGCCACGAACTTCTCGCCCCCATCTCTTGGCACAGCGCGGGGAGATGGGCGCCCTCCTTTCGCAGCCCTTTCGGCTCCAGCCTCTATTACTCTTTTGGCTCCAGCCGCCCTGTTGGCTCCAGCCCTTTTGGCTCCAGCCCTTTTGGCTCCAGCCCTTTTGGCTCCAGCCCTTTCGCAGCCCTCTCTTCCTCGTTCTCCCGCAGCCCTTTTGGCTCCAGCGCGAATTGCCCTCAGCGGCTCCTCAGCGCCCCACCTCGCAGCCGGCAGCGCCGACGCCTCCCTGGCGGTGCGCACCAGAGATTTGGCGCGAGGGGGGGGGCCTTCTGGGAAGGCGGAGGGGCCTCCGACAAGGCAGGCGGCCTCTTGGCTTCTACGAAGCCTGCTTGCAGTCAACCCGCACAGTAAGGATGAGCAACTCTCTAAGGCTACCCTTTGCATCCTTGCCCCTTCGGCCCATCCTTAGCGACTTTCGCTGGCCAGCCTTGTTGGAAAAACGTTATCATGGGCCTCCAAGGCCCTTGCATCCTTACCGCGCATCCTTATTCTGCGGTTTGACTGTATACATGTAGAAGCTTCTAGGCGCTTCCTGAAAAGCCCCTGCCTTCTAAGAAGTCCCCCGGCCCTGTTAGGAAGCCCGCCCCCCCTTGCGCTAACCTCTTCCCTGAGATCCGACGTTGCGGAAAAATGACAGGATCATGAAAAGTCACGACCAGAGTCCTCGACACACATTTTCTGACAATTTTTCGAGACGGATCGTTTTGTGATGATCCCGGGGCCCGACACTGGGCGAACTCGCCCGAGGTGATGGCAACACCCAGATCTCAGGGTCGAGTGCGCGCCGCCAATGTAGTCATCCCAGGTGAGGTCGGAGAAGATGGGGTCGGAGGATCGCGCCACATCGCCGATGCATCGGCGATGCGGCTCGATGCGGAGCCCGATTGTCTCCACTCATTCGTCGCCACTGCACCGTCGACGTCGCCGATGCATCGGCGATGCGGCACGAGTCCTCCGACCCCATCTTCTCCGACCCCACCTGGGAGGCCTCGAGCCAAGCCGCCGCCCGAGCAAGTGAGGACAGCACAGCCCACCCCCCCACCCCCCGCCAGGACCCCCACGCCCGACCTGGTGATCCGGGGGCGTCCAGGCTGCCGGTGCGGGCGGTGTTTCAAGGCTCTTTGGGGCCAAGAGACCACCCCCACCCCCGGCCAGGACCCCTGGAGCACCAGGCCTTCAAGACGGCCTTCGACCGTCCCAGGAGGGCCCCAGGACGGCCCCAGACCGCTCCACGACGGGGTCGGGCGCGGGGAGCCTGGCCCAGGGGCGGGCCGCGCCGTCCTCCGCAGGAGCTATGGCCCCCCGGAGCGCCGCCCGCCGCCCCGCCCTCGCGGCCTGCCTCGCCCTCGGCCTCGCCGCCGCCCTCGCCGCGCGCGCCGCGGGCTGCTTCCTCCCCGCGCACCGCGCGCCGCCGCGCCCGGCCGGCGCGGCCGCGCTGTCGGCCGCCGTGCTCTCGGGCGCCGCCGCGCCGGCGCTCGCCAACGAGGGCGCCGAGGCTCCCCGGGCGCGCTCGCGCCAGGAATTTAAGCTCCCCCCCAGCAAGGGCACCCCGGCAGCAGCAGCGAGGGGCGAGGAGGCGGGTGGATCGAGCAGGAGGACGGCTACGCAGTGCGAGCGTG
This sequence comes from Prorocentrum cordatum, assembly GCA_963575745.1. Lineage (NCBI taxonomy): Eukaryota > Dinophyceae > Prorocentrales > Prorocentraceae > Prorocentrum > Prorocentrum cordatum. The sequence continues at coordinate 265,179 of CAUYUJ010003514.1, read as the reverse complement.
CGCACAGTGTGTGCTCCCAGGGGCTCCTATAGGCGTGACGGGTGGGAGCACGGCCATGGTAGGGGGCCACATGCGAACCCTGCCCCTGCCGCCCACGATTTCTGAGGGGAAGGGTGGGGTTCACTTCGCTCGGGAGCTCCCAGACGAAGTAAACCCCACCCTCCCTCTCAGAAATCGTGGGGGGTAGTGGTAGGGTTCGCGTGTGGCCCCCTACATGTGCACCGCAGTGGAGAATTTTGTCCCGGATCGTGGCCGCAGAACAGGGGTGACGGCCACGGCCATGTGCCACGAGGGCGCCGAGAAGGCTCGCCAGACGTGTTCGCGTCGTGGCAAGAGTCGTCGCGGGCGGTCTTGGCCGTGCGCGGCCTCCGGGCGCCCTCACTTTGCCCCGGGAGCATCTCAAAATCATCCGGGGTGAATCACTGACACTAGAGTTAAGTCAGGCCTGTCCCTCTACAGGGGGAAAATTCAAAAATAGTATTTTTGACAATTTTTGAACATTTTTAGTGCATGTTGGGTGTATTTTTAATTTTTCGTCCAAATCGGCCTCTAGGGGGACAGGCCCGACTTAACACTAGAGAAGGGGTGTGGGTTTCTGGGAACCCCGTCCTGAAAAAAAAACGGACATCGGAGAGGGGCAGCGTTAGGGCAGGGTCGAGGTTCGAGGTTTTCGGGCGTCTTCGTCGGCTCTCGTCGGCTTTCGAGCCTCGAGATGCCTTCCAGCGGCTCCCGCCTCGCCGAGAGCGTCCTGAACGGCCGCCAGAGACCCGAGTTACCCCAGACAACGGACAACGAGAATCCGTGGGGGGATAGGCTCAGGGGGGAACGCATCGACCCCCAATCGCCCAAGTCATTGCCAATAGGGGCACGATAGCCCACCCCGCCCAGAAGCGGACGGATTTGCTACTGGGGGCCGATCGCCGATCTATCGGCGGCTCCAGGTCAATGTTTCCCTCCCTTAGCCAGTCTTCCCCTAACGTTGCCGCTCACAGGCACCCGAGGGCTTCCTGAACTTTGGCAAGGTCCCGCTGGGGGGCGGCTTCGAGCTCAACCTCGACATCCCGGAGACCGGCATCGTCAACATTGCCGTGCTCATCGCGGGCCTCCTCTACCTGCTGGGGCCCCTCCTCAGTGAGTCGATGGCCACGCGCGAGAAGGAGATCCAGGGCGACATCGACGACGCTATCGCCAAGTTCAACGAGGCGACCAGCCGCTTGGCAGAGGCGGAGAAGGCCCAGGCGCAGGCCAACGAAGTGATCGCGGAGATCAACGCGAGCATCGACAAGGACAAGGCCGAGTTCGAGGCCACCCTGAAGGCCAACATGGAGAGCACGCTCGCCCGCCAGGAAGCGGCCGCCAAGCAGGCCATCAAGGACATGGAGGATGGTGCGGCAAGCCGCATCGAGTCCTACATCAGCACCACGGCGATCGAGCGCGGGATGAAGGAGCTGAAGGCCTTGGATGCCAGCAAGAAGGACAAGTACATGGAAATGGCCATCGATGAGCTGTGAGTCGTGGGTTCCGGACGGCCGCGGGCCGGAGGCCCCCACACGAGCAAGGGCTTCTTTACCTCCTTTTGCTCCGTCCCGGCTTCAGGCAACGCCTGTAGTGCCTAATTACCTGCCTCGGGCGGGAAAAGCAGAGAAAAGAGGCGCAGCAAAAAACAAACAACTTCCGCGCAGAGGAGAAGCATCAACGGGTCGAGTGCGGCAGAGCGCGTGCTGCTCATGGCAGAGAAGACGTCCAGTCGCGCCGAGCCGCGGAGTACCGCCAGCGGGGTACAGTCAGCCCGTATAGAAAGGATGAGCAATTTTCCAAGGTTGCCCTTGCATCCTTCCCCGTCGGCCCATCCTTGGCCGCTTTCGCTGGCCGCGCCCCGCTCGCAAAGTGTCGACATGTCCTTCCATGGCCCTTGCATCCTTATCGTGCGCTCTTAGTATACGGGCTGACTGTCTTGCGTGCCCGTGGGCCGTGGGCGGGGTAGCTGTGTTCTCCGCAAAGGCGTGGTCCGTATCTGCATTGCAGGTGGGACTGGCTCGTGGCCAAGAACCAAGTGTGGGAAAATTGTGGCTCGCGCTTTTCGCCACGGGGGAAACGGGTCCTGACGGAGACGGGGTCCTGAGGTTTTTCCTCGTTTTCGGGTACCTGGGGCCCTTCACGGGCCCTGGGACTGTCAGAAAACGACTCAGGATGAAGAGCCCGTCTTGGTGGAAGGCCCCAGGGTCCAGGACCTGTTTCCCTCAGGACCCGTTCTCCCCATTCTAAGTTTTCCCGCGGTTCGTTGGGTGCCGCAGCTTCGGACCAGGTGCTGGTCAGGCACAGTGACAAGACCGGCGGCGCGCCTGGTGGGGAAGCGAGAGGCAGAGGGCCTTCTCAGAGGGCAGCGGGGCTTCTTGAAAGCCCTCGCGCCTTCTGAGAAGTTTTGTCTCTCGTTAACGCAAGCCCCGAAAACTTTTCCAAAGTCGGGAACTAGGACGTATACATTACCAGTGGCGGGCGGTTTTTCAATCCCAGGACTTTTTTGAGGGTCGGGGACGACGTCGGGGTGGTGTGGTGAGCTGATGGGCCAGATGGCTGCCGGCATCTCCGCCGCTGCCAGGCGGAGGTAGGCGTGGTTGCTCGCCGGCCGCGGCCGCGGCGGTGCCGCCGCGGCGCCCTCGGGTGAGTGCGGGGCTGCGCCGGCGCGGGCGCCCCCTGCCAGCCCTTCTCCTCTTCCCCTCCCTCCCCCCCTTCTTCTGCGCCGCCTCTTTTTCGTTCGTCTGTCGTCCGTCGCTCGTCTGTCGCGTCGTGCCACTGGGCTCCGTCTGCGCTGTTTTTTTTTTTATTTAAATATAAAAAAAAGTGTAGTGTATACTTTTTTTGGGGGGGAAACAACGAAGAGTGTGTACACCAGGATCCCGTATACACCAGGATCCGCTCTCCTGTGCGCGGTTCCGCGTGAGGCAAGGACAGGGGCGTCGGTGTATATATATAGAGAGTTCGGCTCCTCAGTTTTGTCTGTCGTCGGCGCGGGCCTCGCGAACACCTCTCCAGAGGTCCGAGGCCAGCCGGCGGGCGGGGCCGGGGCCGCCGTGCGGCGCCCTGCGGCGCGGGGCCCGCCATAGGCGGAGCCGTCGTGTGCGGCCGTGGTCTCGGCGGCGAGCCCTGGGGGGGGGAAGGAAGGGAGGCGGGGCGTGCGCCTCCGAAGGCTCTCGGGAGGCCCTTGGCCTTCCGAGGAGCTTCATGGGGAGAAAAACACACGCAGACACACACACACACTCACACACACAGACACAATGAATCGTCGATTCCCCAGAAAAGAAGTGAACAAAAACATGGGGAGTGGGGGGGGCAGACAAAAAAAGCACAGGAAATGTGAGCACAGATGGGGAATCTTTTGGTTTGTGTGTGTTGAGTTGCGTGTCCTTGGGCCCCTTGGTTCTGGTGAGTTTCCAGATCCTTCGCCGAAGGCAGAACAATCATCAGCAGGCGCGAGGGCTTCTGAGAAGCGCCGCCGCCGCCTGATATAAGGTCTGCCCCTCTCACCTGCCCCCCGGGCGCGCCGCCGAGTGTCGGGCAAGGCAAGGCTCGGGTTCGTGCTCCGTCCAGGGGCCTCTCGGGGGGCACTGGCGGGCCTCTGGGGCCATCTCTGGCAACCCCGACCCCCTCGAGGCATGAAAAAATGCGACGAAGGGTTGTTTCTCATTTTCGGCCTCCAGGGGCCCTTACCGGGCCTCGGGGCAGTCACAAGAAACGACTCAGGATGAAAAAACGGTCCCCTTGAAAGGGTTGAGACCTTTTGGGGCCGACACTGCAGGAAAATCATATCGTCGGGGGTCTGGGAATCCTTTGCAGGGCCCGTCTTGGCGACGTGTTGGGCCATCCTGGGAGACACAGAAGCAATCTTGGTGGAGTTTTCTGAGGCCCTTTCAGGAGCTGTCGTAGGCCACCTTGGGGGCTGTGGGGGCCGTCTTGAAGCGTTCTTGGGCCATCCTGGGAGACACAGAAGCAATCTTGGTGGAGTTTTCTGAGGCCCTTTCAGGAGCTGTCGTAGGCCATCTTGGGGGCTGTGGGGGCCGTCTTGAAGCGTTCTTGGGACATCTTGGGAGCAACACGTGAAACTGGCAAAACATCGAAATCATCACATCGCCTGTTACGTAGCACCCCCCACATGCGGATAAGAGTGAGTGTGTGGGGAGGCGGGGTCGTCGGCAGTCTTCGAGGCTCTGAAGAAGCCTGCCGCCGGCGTCGATCTTTTTAATTAACACCTTGCGCAACGAGCCCGCCGCAGGCGCCGAGTTCCTGTCAAAGCAATGTTGGCGGGTCGCGGATGGGTCGCGGGCGGGTGGCAAGCGAGGACGATTACAACAACAACGCAACAACGATAATCATGTTATGTTCACGCGCCATGTTAATACGTACCACATGCATCCATCATGATGCCACCCCGACTTTGGGGAGCTGTAGGCCAAGGTGGCGATATTCCCAGACCCAGATCTCCCGCCCAAGGACGTCGAGCCAACACCTCTCCCGAGGCAAGTTCCCACTCTCAGCTCGCACGACACATAAAACATCAGTGCGACGTTTGTGAGGAACGAAAGGAGGACGTACATGTACATGAATCCACGCTGTTTTCGAGAGTTCGCATTGCACGAATGCTCGTATCACGCGGCACGTCTCGCGGGTCACGGGGCCGTGTTCATGTACATAGCGGGGCGCGTACGTCTTTTGTGGGGTCCCTAGTTTGGGAGCGGTGGGGGGTCGAACCACGAAGGATTCGAGCCCCATGCGAGGCCAATAATACGTGAAACACGATGGATTCGAGCCCCAGTCGAGGAGTACGGTATAGACACGTAAGTTAAACCACAAGGGATTCGAGCGCCAGGCGAGCGGCAATATATATATATATATATATATATATATATATATAGGAGCATACGTCAAGCACAAAGGATTCGAGCCCCAGGAGGGGGGCAATCTGTAGGAACAGACGTAAAACCTTGGGGTGAGGGGCGGCGAAACCTATTAGGACAAAAGGCGCTCCCCGAACCCATATCCCAATACAGAAAAATGCCTTCTGGGGCCTCCTGGGGCCTCCTGGAGGCGGGGGGTGCGACAAGCGTCCCCAGAACACAGATCTCAATACAGAAGCGTCTCCTGGGGCGTGCCTCCTGGGACCAGAGGGGCCGGGGCCGAAGAAGCGCTCCCCGAACACAGATCCCATGTCAGACAATGCCTCGTAGGGCGGAGGGCCGAAAGCGCTGCCCGAACACGTCCCTCGCTCCCGGGCGCTCCCAGGCGCTCCCAGGCGCTCCCAGGCGCTCCCAGGCGCTCCCAGGCGCTCCCAGGCGCTCCCAGGCGCTCCCAGGCGCTCCCAGGCGCTCCCGGGCGCTGGAGCCTCCTGGGGCCTCCGCAAGTATCGGCAAGACTGTTCTGACGGATTCCAGTTTGCTGCTGAATTGCGCGGCAGTCTCAGGCGAAACGGCCGTCCCGACATCCGCGAGTAGCAGCAAGAATGTTCTGAAGGACCCCCCAGTGACACTGAATTGCGAAAAGGTCTCAGGCGAAAAGGCCGTTCCGGCATTCGCGAGGAGCAACAAGCTGGTTATGAGGGACTCCTTTGTAGTGCTAAATTGCGAAGAAGTCTTAGGCGAAACGATCGTTGCGGCATCCGCAAGTAGCGGCAAGACTGCTTGGAAGGACCCACCTTCCACTGTGTGGTACTAAATCATGAGGGGGTTTAAGACGGGAGCGTTGTTGCTGTTGTTGGTGTTGTTGCTGCTGCTGTTGTTGTTGTTGTTGTTGTTGTTGTTGTGGTTGTGGTTGTGGTTATTGTAGTTGTTGATGTTGTGCTTGTTGCTGTTACTGTTGCTGTTGCTGTTGTTGTTGCCTTTGTTGTTGCTGGTGTTGCTGTAAGTGTTGCTGCTGTTGTTGTTGCTGTTGTTGCTGATGCTGTTGCTGCTGCTGTTTTTGTCGCTGCTGCTGTTGCTGCTGTTGTTGAATTCTCATTTCTGAAGAATAATTACTGTTGATCCCCCCCACCGGTGCATACTGCTTTTTCTCAATCAAAGTGTGCCCCTCGACGCTCGCACCCTGTTTTTTGACAGGGAAAGTCCTCCTGCTCAAACTGGGCCCTTGGCCCCCGGGTTACAACAACAACGGCTCCCGCTTGAGACTTCCTTACAATTTAGCCAGGACGCCCGCTCCCGCCCGAGACTTCCTCCCATGTTGTTCAGGAGTCGCGATCTCGCTTGGGACTTCCTTACAATTTATTCAGGAATCGCTCTCCCGGCGCTCTGGAGTCGCGCTCTCGCTGGAGACTTGCTTGCAAGTTACTGAAGAATTGCCTTGCGTTGGGATTTCCTGCAGTTTGCCCAAGCGCCGCGCTCCCGACACCCAGGCACCCAGGAGTCGCGCCCGTTGTGGCCCCATGTGCATGCCCTTCGTGGCCCCGCTGTCGCCATTTGTGTCCCCCTCACTGTCCTACGTGGCCCAGTTGCTACCCTCAGTGGCCCCATAGTTGCCTTCTGTGGCCCCGCATTATCTGCACTTCGTGGCCCCCGCTCGTTCGCGCTCTTCGTGGCCCCATACGCATTCCCTTCGTGTCCCCGCTGTCGCCCTTCGTGGCCTACTTCGTGCCCTTCGTCGCCCTGCTGTCGTTCTCTCTCGCTCTCGCTTTCGCTCGTCGTCGCCGTCGTCGTTGTCGTCGCCGTCGTCGTCTTCGACGTCGTCGTCGTCGTCGTCGTGGTCGGTCCCCTGTCCGTCCCGCTTGGGGTCGGGTCGACGGTCCGGGGCCGCCCCGCCGATCAGCGCTGGCGCTGGCCAGGCCGACGGTCCGCGGCCGCCCCGCCGCTTGCAGGGGCTGGGCCTGCAGGGAAGAAAGGTATACCCCCCAAAAGGGGTTCGATCGAAGACGAAGAGGGCAGGTATCGAGGGTTTGGGAAATACGCGTTATTGGACACTCGAGCATATAAGGGCGAACGGCCTTAAACTTATGGTTGTTGTTGTTGTTATTGCTATTGTTTTTGTTAGTGTTGTTGTTGTTGTTGTTGTTGTTGTTGTTGTTGTTGTTGAACACTATTACTTCTAAAGAATAATTATTGTTGGGGCCCCTGGTACACGACCCCCCCGCCGCGCCTAGGCCGCAGCCACATTTTCATCATTTGCGTGAGGAAGTCTCAGGCAAAACGGGTTGGTCCGGATCTGGTTGTTTTGTTACGGCCCGCTTTCCCTTGCCAAAAATAAGCTAAAGTGGACATTTCTTGTTCTAACATAACCAAACTTCAAGAATCCCTTGCAAAAAACAAGGTAAAGTGGACATTCGCGCGCGCAAGACGAAATCCTTCCAAAACCTTAGTTTTCGTAGCGATTTTAACATAAGAACATTTTTTTTTTTATTTTTTTTTTCAAACAAAAAAAAAGAAAAAATCATCCCGCGCGCTCTTGCGGATTCGTAGGAAACCCAACATTTTTTAAACATTTCTGTCAAACGGGTTTTTGCGAGCAACTTTTTCGAACTTCTGCAACAACGGTTGCGCACCTGCCAGGGCCATCATCCCTGTCAAATAATACCATGCGGGACACATTCGTTTTTTCTTCGCGCGCGCACGCCGTCGTCGTCGGCCGCGGGGCCCTGAATAGTAGCCACGGTCGTCCGCATGCCACGAAGTGAAGTGTCCGAACGTCATAGGGCGGGAAGCTGGGTGTGGGTGGTGGCGAAGAGTCGTTTGGAAATTTGGTAGAGCTTGAACCGGCCCCCCCACAAAGTGGGGGTATTGCCCGCCTCCTATGAAAACCCTGGCACTGGTGAGAACGGAGTGTCCCCACGTGCTAGTAATTGTTGTTGTTGTTGTTGTTGATGTTGTTGTTGTTGTTGTTGTTGTTGTTTGCTCACTTCTGAAGAATAGTTATTGTTGATCCCCCCTCACCGGTGCATACTGTTTTTCCCAGACAAACTGTGCCACTCGACGCTCGCACCTTGATTTTTGGCAGGGGAAGTCGTGGTGCTCAAAATGCGCCCTTGGCCCCCCGGACTACAACAACAACAACAACAACGGCTCCCGCCTGAGACTTCCTCCAAATTTACTCAGGACCCCCCCCCCTCCCGTCTGAGACCTCCTTTCAATTTACTCAGGAACGGCGCTCCCGTTTGAGATTCCGCCACAATTTAATCCGGGTCAAATTTTGTTGTTGCTCCCCAGGACTACGACAACAACGGCTCCCGCCTGAGTTCTCCTCCAACTTTACTCAAGAGCCCCGCTCCCGCCTGAGACTTCCTCCCAATTTACTCAGGATCGGCGCTCCCGCCTGTGACTTCCTCGCAATTGTGTCAGGACCCCCCCTTCCGTCTTAGGCGTACTCGCAATTTCCTCAAGAACGGCGCTCCCGCTTAAGATTTCCTCGCGCTTTAGTCTAGACCCCCGCTCCCGCCAGGCAGCCCCTTTTCAGGAATTGCGCTCTCGCCGGTGACTTTTTCGCGGTTGCCCAGCAATCGCGCTATCTACGCTCAGGCACCACGCTCGCGCTAAGGACGCCGTCGCATTTTACTTTGGAGTTGCGCTCTTGCCCGACAGTCGGGGCCCTGAAGAAGGAACCTTTTTCGTTGGGGAGGGGCTCCGCGTTCCTTAAGTGTTTCGCAGCTTGCCTCAGGCTTCCCCGATGTTCTCGACAGGAAATCGAAGGTAACTCATGGAAAAAAGGGGCCTCGTTCCTTATTTGGGGCTCCTTAGGTGAAGGCCCCGACTGTACTCAGGCGCCCCGCTTGAATGTCCCGCCCGCCCGACCCACCCGTCAGAGGATCGACGGGCCCGCCGTCAGAGGATGGCCCGGGCAGCACCGGAGGTGCTACGTGGCGCTGTTTATGGCGCGACCGGCCCACGGCGACCCCTTTTGTTGACCTGTGTTGGAAGGGCTGGCGCAGGCCATGGCGCAAGCTGAGTCGCAACGCGCGGCACACATCATCGTCGTCTCTCTCCCTTTTGCCCTTTTATTAATCCCTCCCTTCCTCCGATCCCTTCGCCCTCTCTTTTTGTATTTTCCCTTGCGTTTCCCTGGTTAGGGGCTTCTCCAAGTACACGTGGCCAGGAAGGAATACAACCCCCCAGCAGGGGGTACGATCGAAGACGGAGAGATCGGGTATCCAGGGTTCGGGATATGCATAGTGAATGGCACGCGGACCGGTAGGAGCAAACAGTCTTGGAATGATTGTTGTTGTTGTTGTTGATCTCTCATTCCGGAAGAATCATTATTTTTGGTCCCCCCGTCCGGTGCACATAGTTCTCGATTGAAGTGCCCTTCCCGGGGCTCGCACCCTGTTTTTTGATCAGGGGAAGTCTTGAGGGTTAAACTGTGTCGTTGGCCCCCGGGTTACAACAACAACAACAACAACAGCAACAACGGCTCCCGCCTGAGATTTCGTCACAATTTAGCCAGGACCCCCGCTCCCGCCCAAGAGTTCCTTCCATTGTATTCGGGAATCGCGCTCTCTCTTGGGACTTCCTTACAATTTATTCAGGAATCGCTCTGCCGGCGCTCTGGGGTCGCGCTCTCGCTGGAGACTTGCTTGCAGTCTACTGAAGAATAGCGTCGTTGCGGTGGAAACTCTTGCAATTTATTCAAGCGCCGCGCTCCCGACACCCATACACCCAGGAGTCGCGCTCACGTTTATGACTCCCTCACAGATTACCTAAGGCTCGGGATCTCGCTGCCCTTCGTAGCCCCGTTGCAGCCCTTCGTGGCCCCCTCGCTTCGTTTCGTGGCCCAGTTGCGGCCCTTCGTGGTCCCCTCGCTGCCCTTCGCGGCCCCGTTGCAGCCCCTCGTGGCCTCCTCGCTGCCCTTCGTGGCCCTGTTGCAGCCCTTCGTCGCCCCCTCGCTGTGTTTCGCGGCTCCGTTGTAGCCCTTCGTGGCCCCCTCGCTGCTCTTCGTGGCCCCGTCGCAGCCCTTCGTGGCCCCATAGGCATGCCCTTCGTGGCCCCGCTGTCGCCCTTCGTGGCCCCCTCGCCGCCCTTCGTGGCCCCATATATGTATGCCACTTCGTGGCCTCCGCTCGTTCGCGCCCGTGGTGGCCCCATATGCATGCCCTTCGTGGCCCCGCTGTCGCCATTCGTGGCCCCCATCGCTGCCCTTCGTGGCCCCGTTCCTGTCCTCAGTGGCCCCGTCCTTGCCCTCCGCGGCCCAGTATACGTATGCCCTTCGTGGCCCCCGTTCGTTCGCGCCCGTTGCGGTCCCATGTGCGTGCCCTTCGTGGCCCCGCTGTCGCCGTTTGTGGCCCCCTCGCTTCAGTGGCCCCGTCGTTGCCTTCTGTGGCCCCGCATGGTCTGCCCTTCGTGGCCCCCGATCGTTCGCGCCCGTCGTGGCCCCATGCGCATGCCCTTCGTGCCCCCGTTGCCGCCCTTCGTGGCCCCCTTCCTGCCCTTCGTGGCCCCGCTGTCGCCCTTCGTGGCCCCCTCTCTGCCCTTCGTGGCCCCGTTGCTGCCCTCAGTGGCCCCGTCCTTGCCCTCCGCGGCCCAGTATACGTATGCCCTTCGTGGCCCCCGCTCGTTCGCGCTCTTCGTGGCCTCATACGCATTCCCTTCGTGTCCCCGCTGTCGCCCTTCGTGGCCTACTTCGTGTCCTTGTGGCCCTGCTGTCGTTCTCTCTCGCTTTCGCTCGTCGTCGTCGTCGCCGTCGTCGACGTTGTCGCCGTCGTCGTCGACGTCGTCGTCGTCGTGGTCGGTCCCCTGTCCGTCCCTGTTGGGGTCGGGTCGACGGTCCGCGGCCGCCCCGCCGATCAGCGCTGGCGCTGGCCAGGCCGACGGTCCGCGGCCGCCCCGCCGCTTGCAGGGGCCCGGCCTGCAGGGAAGAAAGGTATACCCCCCAAAAGGGGTTCGATCGAAGACGAAGAGGGCGGGTATCGAGGGTTTGGGAAATACGCGTTATTGGACACTCGAGCAGATAAGGGCGAACAGTCTTAAACTGTTTGTTGTTGTTGTTGGTGTTGTTGTTGCTGTTGCTGTTGCTGTTGCTGTTGCTGTTGCTGTTGTTGTTGTTGGTGTTATTGTTGTTGGTGTTGTTGTTGTTGTTGGTGTTGTTGTTGTTGTTGCTGTTGTTGTTGTTGTTGATGTTAGGGCGCCGGCTTGGGCGCACCCCCGAAACGCTTGAGCGTGAGCCTCTATTTCAAAAGAAATGCAGTTGGCGCCGTGGCGGGAGCGCCAAAGCGCATATAGGGGGTCCAACAATGGTGATTGTCTAGTAATTCGTATTCAACAGCGCAACAACAATCTTCACAGCGGAAACCAACTTCAACCACCCGCACAGGGACAACTAATGACTCTGATTTATTATTTGTTATTTGGGTCCACCTGTGAGCCGTCTTCGGCGTGCCTTGGTCGCTGTGGCCCTTTCCGGGGCCTCGCGAAGCCGTTTTTGATCAGAGGAGCGAGAGAGGTCATGATAATGACCTGTTCCGACATGTCCAGAAAGTTCCCAGGAGTTCCCAAGTTCCCAAAAAGATCCCCACACGGACTAAGGGAAACGAGGGCCGCGAGATGTTTCGAAACAGACCTGAAACGCATCCTGAGCCGATTCTATCATGACTTGGTTCTCGTCCTACGTGAGGCCTCTGGATTCGCACTCTACCTGCAAGGAGGAAAAACTGGTCTACTCTGTAAGAACGGTTTTTTGAAGGCAGATCTGCTTTCAAAAGCTGCAAGGAGGAAAGACTGTTCTACTCTGTAAGAACGGTTTTTTTAAGGCAGATCTGCCTTCAAAAAACCGTTCTTACAGAGTAGAGCAATTTTTTGAAGGCAGATCTGCCTTCAAAAACCGTTCTTACAGGGTCCTCGTGGCCCCCTGGCGCCGCCCTTGCTGGAATCCCCGGGGCAGCCCGGAGCGGCCAGCGGGCCAAGGCACGCCCACCCTGGTGGCCTTTTGGAAAGGGCCGGGGGCGCCTCGGGCCCCCATGGCGACAAACAGGAAGGGGCCCAGGGAGGGACCAGGGAGGGACCAGGGAGGGACCAGGGAGGAGGATGTGGAGGAGGAGGAGGAGCAGCAGCAGGAGGAGCAGGAGGAGCTGGAGCAGGAGCTGGAGCAGGAGCAGGAGCAGGAGCAGGAGCAGAAGCAGGGATGAGGAGGAGGAGGCGGAGGAGGACTCCCCCTCCCTCCCCTCCCCTCTTCCCCTCCGCCCAGGTCGCGCAGATGGCCGCCGCACCCTCGCTGGCGGAGAGGGCGGGGCTGAGTCCAGGAGCTTTCGTCATCGTCGTCGTTGTCGCCGTCACCGTCGCTTTCGCTGTCGTCGCCTTCGCTTTCGCCGCCGCCGCCGTGGACGCTTTAGCCAATGTCGTCGTCGTCGCCGTCGTCGTCGTCGTCGTCGTCGTCGTCGTCGTCGCCGTGGACGCCGTCACCGTCGTCGCGCCGTCGCCGTTGCCGCTGGTTCGAGGATCGCGGTTTTCGAATGTTTTCCGCATTGTTCGGGTCTCGGCTGGGGACCTCCGGAGGCCTCCGCGACGGTGAAGTTCTCGAGGACATTCTCTGGTCGGTATTTTGAGCTGCGTCAGGACGTGGCGGCGAGAGGCCCCCGAGGGGCCCGCGGAAACGAGGAACGCGAGAGGCCGCCGCCGCCGAAGGAGCAAGAATGAGGAGGAGGCTCCCGAGCACGCTCACGGCCTCACCGGCTCGGGCGTCAGAGCAGCGAGCTTGACTCGGAGGAGGTCATCGTCATCGTCGGCATCGTTTTCGCCCCTCCGTCCTCGTCCCGATGCCCGCCCCGTCCAGAACCCCCGATCTGGTTTCACAGTTTGGACTCACGGTGGTCGCGGCCTTTTCCTTGTGCTCAGGTCTTCACCATGAACCGCTTCTTGCCAGTCCCAGAGCCCGGGGAGGGCCCCCAGAGCCCAAGAACGGCAAGAAGCACTCCGTCATGTGTTCGCTTGCTGCGAGAGGGTTATTTGGGGCACTTCCCTCGCTCTCCCCGTCATCCCTCCTTCCTTCTCTTCTTACCCCTGTTAGAGCACAGCCTTCTCAGCGTAGTAGCAGGTCATGAGGCCACCATTGTTGCACAGCGTTGCAGAAATAGCAAGGACTCAATGAGCTAGTTTTGGTTTGGGTCTCCTTTTCTTTCTCTTTCCCTTCTCATCTTCCGCCCTCCTTCCCCTCACTCCTTGCCCTCCTCCTCCTCTTCCTCCTGATTGTCCTCTATCTCTCTTGTCATGTCTGCCTGCCTGCCCCTTCTCCTCCTTATTCCGTCCCTTCCGCCCTCCTTTCTGTCTTCCTCCCGCTCTCCTTTCTGTTTCCCTTGTCTGCCCTGTAGTATGGTCCAGCTTGCCTCTATCGCAGTATATATATATATATACACATATATCCGTAAGGGCTTCGCCCCCTGCCGCCGGCCCCCTCTCTCGGAGAATGGGCCATGGAAGAGCTAAGTCATGAGGCCTTGGCGCTGTCGTGAAGCAAATTCGAAACTTCATGCGAAGCCGATTCGCAATCAGCAAAACCAACTGATCACAAGAGGGGTTACCACACCTGGCGATTGGTAAGACGTGTATGGTTTACGGGCTTGGTTACCACACCTTGCGATTAAAGGGCCGAGGGAGTTCTCGCAGTTTGGGTTACCACGCCTTGCGATGGATGTGCGTGAAGGGTGGCACCGAATTTCAGAAATGTGGCAAATCCCCTGTGTTTTTGGACCCTGACCCCGCGGATCTGCGTGAGGGGTGGCACCGAATTTCAGAAATGTGGCAAATCCCATGTGTTTTTGGACCCTGACCCCGCGGATCTGCGTGAGGGGTGGCACCGAATTTCAGAAATGTGGCAAATCCCATGTGTTTTTGGACCCTGACCCCGCGGATCTGCGTGAGGGGTGGCACCGAATTTCAGAAATGTGGCAAATCCCCTGTGTTTTGGACCCTGACCCCGCGGATCTGCGTGAGGGGTGGCACCGAATTTCAGAAATGTAGCAAATCCCCTGTGTTCTTGGACCCTGACCCCGCGGATCTGCGTGAGGGGCGGCACCGAATTTCAGAAATGTGGCAAATCCCCATTGTTTTTGGACCCTGACCCCGCGGATCTGCGTGAGGGGTGTCGATTTCGAGCCCCCCCAGCAATTCAGACAACGCGCCCAGGGGACGCTAAAGATCTGGTTTGGGCCTCCCCCCTCGCGCGGTCAATCAACTAGTTACAGTAACCAGCAATAAGTCAACTAGTTACAGTAACCAGCAATAAGCAGAACTGTAACACTGGAAACTACAACCTACGACTGGTACAGGAAACTGCGAATCACGGGCCTACAGCCTGGTGGCCCCACAAGGGGGCCGGCGGATATCGATATTGCGTGCACAATTTTATCATACTTTTCGCCATCAGGGAGGCCCCGCGGGAGGGCAGATCTTGAAACCAGGGGATGCCCGCCTTGCCCAGCTTCTCTGACGGCGCCCAGGCCTGGCCCCGCTGCTTCGAGAAGGATCGAGGACTCGTTTGCCCTCGTCCGCCTGCCCTCTTCTCTTTGGGTCACGTGCGCTCCTCCTCGTCCTCCTCCTCCTCCTCCTCCTCCTCCTCCTCCTCCTCCTCTCCTTGACATTCGCATCGGCAGGTCGATGGGCAGGTGGCGCCGGGCTCAGCGCTGTTTCAGCGGCCTGGTTTAATGAGATGACGGACTCATGTCGACGCTCCGCCTCTTCTTGACACTCGCAGACGTGACTTTTTCACTCCGTGGCCCCAGGGGTCCCCATGGCTTCCCTGGGGCTAGGTTTTCCTCCCGGATCCGTGCCTGATGGCCCCGTGGCCCTAAAATGGTTCCGAGGGTCGAAACCCACCGGAAAAACGCTTGGATTGGAAAAGCCATATACAGCCAAGACGCCGAAATAAGTAACAGTTTGGATTCGGAAGGGGCTCGATGTTCCTTACGTCCTTCCGCGGTTGTTCCTCTAGCCCTTCTCGTGTACCCAGGCTTTTTTGAAGCCACAGAGGGGCTTCGTTTCTTATTTAGCGTTCCTTCTTTCAGCAGCCCGACTGTATCGTCGGAGATCTGGGCCCCCCTCCTCCTCATCCTCCTCCTCCTCCTCCTCCTCCTCCTCCTCCTCCTCCTCCTCCTCCTCCTCCTCCTCCTCCTCCTCCTCCTCCTCCTCCCTCCTCCTCCTCCTCCTCCTCTCCCCCGCCCCCTCAGGACACGGGGCTCGCGGCGAAGCCCTCGGCAGCTTCCTCGGCGACGCCGGCTCCTCCGAGCCGGGCCCCAGCGGCGCGCCAGAGGCCGCCGCCGTTATCGCCGTTGGTCGCTGCCGCCGCCCATGCACGTCGCCTCCTGCCGCCGGGCCGCCGGGGGGAGGAGGGGGAGGAGGGGGGAGGGGGAGGAGGAGGAGGAGGAGGAGGAGGAGGAGGAGGAGGGAGGAGGAGGAGGAGGAGGAGGGGAGGAGGAGGAGGAGGAGGCGGAGGAGGCGGAGGAGGCGGAGGAGGAGGAGGAGGAGGAGGAGGAGGAGGAGGAGGAGGAGGGGGAGGAGGAGGAGGGAGGAGAGGAGGAGGAGGAGGAGGAGGAGGAGGAGGAGGAGGAGGAGGAGGAGGAGGAGGAGGAGGAGGGGGAGGAGGGGGACGCCGTCTTCGTCGGGCGGCCGAGAGGAAGAGTCTCGGGGAAGACGAAGGGGTGGCCCGGGGGGGGGGGTAAGCGGGGCGCGGTGTGAAGTCTGCCGCGCGCGGCCGCTTTCCGGCCCCGCCGCTGCGAGTTTTCTGCCCCTCGGTGCGCGGGGGCCAGCGGGGGCGAGCGGGGCCAGCCTTTGGCGCCCGAGGTTTGGGAAGCTGCCCGCTGTCCCCAGCACATCACCTTCCTCTCCTTCTTGCTCTCGACAGGGCGCGGGCGTGGGAGGGGATCGGGGGCGGAATGTTCATCAACATTCCCGCGCTGCGCATGCATGTGCTCCCGCTGGCCGGGCTCCTCGCAGTTGGAGGAGCTACGGCTGGTGAGCACGCTCTTCCTTGGTGCCCGAGGCTTGCTCCATGTCCGTCGTCGTCTACAGCGCTTGGCTGCTCAAGAGCCGCCCTGGCTATTCCCAGATCGAGTCGCCGCGTGGCGCCTGGTAGACAGACACTTCTGACATTCAGCGACACTCGCGCCGTAGAGTTAAGCTGACGGATGGTTCATTGATCTCGTGCCTGGCCGTCGTGTGTGGCGTGTTGAAGCTGCGCTCGGGCGTGTTGGCCCTGTGGTGCCCTCATGCGTATGGGCGGCGGCCCTGAAGGCCGCACTGAGCGCACGCGCTGCGTGCTGCTGCTTCGGCCGCACAACCGTACACTTCTATGCGACGGTCACGGCCACCAGTGCTTGGGTGCAGGCCATGACGGAGGCGGCCGGCAGGACCTCGCCGTTCATTCGGCCAGAAGCTTCACGTGGGAAGCCGTGGAGCGTTGTGTGCGTCGAGCGGCGCACAAGTTGGCGCTCGCACTTCGGGCGCCAGCCGGGCATCCTCGCAGCGGTGGCACTGAAAGCGCAGCATCCGAGTTGACTGCGCGAACGCAGGGCTGAGCAGGCCAGAGCGCGCCGCTCGCTCGATCGGGGCGTGACGACCAGCACTCGGGCGACCAGTGGCCGCCCAAGCCGCTTGGAAGCAATATGGTCGGAGGTCATGGAGGAAACGCCAGACCGACGCGAGGCGATCGAGGAAGAGGTCAGCAGCCCCTTGAATCGCAGTAGCAATTAGCACGTCAGTTTGTTAGTGTGTTAGTTTGTTGTGCGCTGTGAGTTGTTACCCGCTCAATACGCAGCTGAACTGAGGCGATGACGGTAGAAGAGGGAGGAGGGATAATGGAGGAGATACGATGTAATAGGGGAGAATCAGAAGGAAAGAGGGAAGTGGGTAGACAAGGGAGGGATGAAGCAGGGGCGGGAAACTGGAGAGATGAGTGGGAGGAAAGAGCATCTGCGATGGAGGAGGCAGGAGGGAGGATGACGGAAGCGGGAGGCAGGAGGGAGGTGGAACCAGGGAGGGGATTCAGGCTTTGAAGTGCAAAGGTCTGGACAGCTGCCTGCTTGCTTGCTGCTTTTCTCCTCAATCTGGTGAGGGTGCTGAGGCCCTTTGCTTACTTGCTGTTTTTCCGGCCTTCGCCTTGGTGCATCTATGGGCCTTTTGGAGCATCTTGAGGGGCGGTTCCGCCCACCCGAGGCTGTGCCGGGTTTCTGGTGGCCGTTGGGAGCAATGTCTGGAGGGTCTACTGCCGCCGACTCCCTTGCCCGAGGCATCAAGAATTTCAAAAGGGGGCATCGGGAGGGCAAGGCGGGCCTCGGCGAACCCTGGGGAGCTTCTGGAAGCCCTGGGGGGCATTCGGATCCTTGGGAGCCCTTGCGAGTCTCTGAGAGGCCCGAGGGAAGCCTCGAGGACTTGGACGGCTTCGTGGAACCAGGCCCGCCACCGTCCCTGGGTCGTGGGCAAGAGGTCTCTGTGGGACGGTCCCTGGGGCCTCTTAGAAGGCTCATCGAGAGCCTCCCTCATGAGGAGGGCCTCTAATGGCCCCGCGTGCTCCGGCCGCGCCAGGCGCGCCACGTGTGCGGCGCGCGCAGGATGTGCCAGGTACGCAGGTGCACGTGGCAGCACGCATCGGGGAGCATTTCGACTCCTCGACCATCCTTGTGAACATGCAAGGCAAAGAAGGCGGCGGGGTGGCC
This sequence comes from Prorocentrum cordatum, assembly GCA_963575745.1. Lineage (NCBI taxonomy): Eukaryota > Dinophyceae > Prorocentrales > Prorocentraceae > Prorocentrum > Prorocentrum cordatum. The sequence goes on along the minus strand of CAUYUJ010003514.1, from coordinate 247,577 downwards.
ATCATGGTGTTCGGTGGACCTGCGCACAGAGGCAATATTCTGGCACCCCCACCGTCCGTGCGAAACAACTAAATACAAACCAGTCGTGGGGCGTCACGTCCCCCTTCAGGTCCTCTCCCTCATGTCACCTCCCCCTCCGCCTCCTCCCCCTCATCTCCTGCGTCTCCTCTCGCCTCCTTCTCCACTTCCTTTTCACTCCTTCTTTTCACCTCACCCGTCCACCTCCTCGTCAGTGCCCGCCCCAATCCCTCCGACCCTCATTGTTTCCATCCGTCGTCGTGCCGACGCGGCGGCCAACCCCAGCGCGGGCGTTCAAGGTTGACCGTGCCCTCGGGGCCCCTCTGGGTGCACAAGGGCTTACCGTAATGGGCCCACGGTGCGAAATCACTATCCAAGGATGGGTCGAGGACCTCCAGGTACTCCAGATGCGGACATCGTTCACTATTGCGTTGTGGTCTCTGGTGATCCGCTCCACTGCGCCCAGGCGATATAAGACGGTGTGGCGCTATGAGACGATAAGACGGTATAGTACGACAAGGTGACACAGCATGACCGATTACGACATAGCACGATACGGCTATTCGGGACTGAATAGTAGAATGGGGCGATGCAATACGATGATGTGCGACTTCGATTCGCCGCTTGACATCATAACGCATTGCCTTATATCCTATGATCGGCGTTTCGTCCTATGATCTGTTGTCTCGTCTCATACGGCCGTACCGTATTCGATGTTTTACACCAGACTGCCTACTTTGACTCCAGAGGCTTACGCCTTTCCGCTGGCCCCCAGAAGACGCAGGCGGTGGCGGTGATTAACACGGCCGGTGGACCCGCGACGGGGTGCTCTGCCATCGGAGGGCCAGCCCGGGTCCAAGCCCTGACCAGATTGTCCCGAAGCAGCAGGGCGCCGGGGCTCCGCGAGGAAGACCCACTCCTTGACCTGCTTGTTGCACTTGCCCTGCCCAAGGCCCTGCCAAACACGCCTGCCCCGTTCAGCGGGCGCTGACGGGCACGAGCCTGAAGAATAGAGACGGTAGCCCCGCCAGCGCCACAAGGGGCACACACACCACCCCCCGCCTCCCTCCCGCGGGCGTGAAAGGGAAAGCTCTGTGGGTGACGTGCCCTTCTCTTCTCAATACCGCGAGCGTAACGTCCGCACGACTCGACAGCTGCGACCATGGGAGAAGGAGGAACTCCTTGCAGCACTGGAACATCTGTCAGGGACCGCTTCACACTTCGAAACTGGCACATGCTCACAGCCAAGATGGGCCATCGGCGGCCCAAAAAACGCCGACCCAACCAACGAGAGAGCGTGCTGGCATTCTTGAACTGACTTTTGAATATCCCGCGATATCGGAGGGAGACTCTTGTGTACTCGGCGGCCTGCTTGTCATAACCTTCAGACAGCTGGTGGCCCATCTGACAACGTGAGGAAATACGGCCATCCATCACATCTTGTCGAATGGTGTGCCTTTTCCTCCCTCGGCCTCCCCAGAGATCCTGGCGTCTCATTTCTTTTCGAGCCAGGCGTTTCCGCATGATTTCGGGCCTGGGGCCCTCACAGATCGATCCGGCCCGAGAAATGCCGCAGTGGGTCTAGGGCGCCGGTCGTGCTTTTGTGCGCTGTTTCGATCGTTTCACGCCGTCAGATCTCAGGGTCCTCCCCTTTCCCCCATGCGCGACGACGACGACGGCAACGACTGCAAGAAATGGCTACGAACGGCTCCAGTTCAACAGCAAGGGGATGTACGGGCAGAGAACTCCGCTGCTGCCCCGCACGCCGCGCCCTCGCAGCGCCGTCCCCCCCTGTCGGGACGCACGCCGGCGCCTCGCCGCGCCTCGCCTCTAGGGGGCGACATGCGAACCCTACCCCCCCATGATTTCCGAGGGGGAGGGTGGGGTTCACTTCGCTCGGGAGCTCCCAGACGAAGTGAACCCCACCCTCCCCCTCAGAAATCGTCGGGGGTAGGGGTAGGGTTCGCGTGTGGCCCCCTCGCCTCGCCCCCCTCGGCGCCCCCGCGCCATGGCGGCCGACCCCTCCGAGCCTCCGGCCGGGGCCGCCCCGCGCGCGGCGCTGCGGCAGCTGGGGCGCCTCTACGGCGCCGCGGCGGCCGGCGCGCCCCCGCCGCTGTCGCTCTCGGGGCTGGCGGCGGAGCTCGGCGCCGAGGTGGCGCCCCCGCCCTCGGAGGCCGCCGGAGGGGCTCGAGACAGAGTGTCCTGGCAGAGGATCCGACCACAGGGGTGGACCTAAACGATGTTTTGGCGATTTCGTGGGCCGTTTTCGTTTCGATTTCGTTTTGCGTTAAGGGTGGATTGAAGACAAAACGAGGTAAAAACGAAAACAAATCGAAAACGAAAAACACCATTTAGGTCGGGCCCTGTCCGACCATATCGCGTCTTGAGTACCGCGCTGCGGGTACGGTCGGACCGAGGTAGAAGGTCGCGGTCGGTTCGGGGACGGTGCCCTGGTGTTCTTCGTGTTTGTTGGATGGTCTTGTGTACTCTAGGGGATGGTTCTTTCGAACGTTCTTCAGTTTGATCGGCGGAGGGTCTCGTGTTCTTGGAGGATGTTCGTCTGTCCTAGGTCTGGCCGTACCGCGTTGTCGGTACTGGTTTCGGTGGAGGTCCCTATGGGGCCGCGATCCTCGTGAGGGGTGTGCCGAAATGGGCGCGGTGCCGCCATGCGAACGCGGCCGCGGATGCTTTCGATAGAGCTCCCTATGGGACCACGATCCTTGCGAGGGATGTGCCGAAACGAGCGCGGTGCCGCCATGCGAACGCAGCCACTGTGGCCTTCGGTGGAGCTCCGTATGGGGCCACGATCCTCGCGAGACGTGCTCAAACGGATGCGGTACCGCCGAGCGAACGCAGCCACGTGGGCCTTCGGTGGACCTCCCATATGGGGCCAGGAAGCGCGTGAGGGGTGCGCCGACATGAGCGCGGTGCCGCCATGCGAAGGCAGCCACTGTGGCATTCGGTCGAGCTCCCTACGGGGCCACCAAGCGTGTGAGGGGTTAGACGAAACAGGGGCATGCGGAGGGCAGAGGCAGGGACGGGAGGAGGGAGGCGGGGGGGGAGGGCAGCGGGTGGGAGACGCGGGGCGCTGTCTCTTCGGAAGGAGGGCCCAACACCACAGGATGGTTGGGAATGACTGGGAGATTCAGCCCGCAGATGGTCAACGCGGTTTTTGTATTCCTCTACGGTCGGGAACTCTTGGTTAGCGTGTCGCTCTGATGGTTCTGGCCCAGCGCGCCTCGGCGCGACACGCTGTCCACGTTCTGGTGTCCGAGCGTCCACGTCCCGCGCTGTCTTTGGCCTCCCGCCCCGTGGAGCGGAGCGACGTGCTATCCGCTCGCAGGGCACAGCGTGTTGTCGGTGGCGCCGCCGCGACATGCTGAGCAGAAGTTCCCTAACGTTTCGAGGCCTCCCGGATGGGGTCGGAGCAGATGGGGTCAGAAGGTCGCGCCGCATCGCCGATGAATCGGCGATGTAGTTCGCTGTGGAGCCAGACCTTTTCCGCCTCGACGGCGCCTGTGCGTCGTCGATGCCGCTGGTGCATCGCCAGTGCATCAGCGATCCTCCTCCGACCCCACCCACTCTGACCCCATCCAGGAGACCTGTAGTGTGCGCCATGTCGCTTTCCTCAGGTCCAGGTGTTGCATGTTTTTCACACCAGGCGTTTTCGCCCAGTGTCGGGCCCCAGGACAGTCACAGATCGATGCGGCCCGAACAGTGCAGCAGAAAGATGGGTTCGGCGGGGCTTCTGGTCGTGATGGTTCGCCATGCTCATTTTTGTTCGCGGTGTCGGATCTCAGGGTTGGCCGGCCAAGGAGCCAAGGGACTCGGAGGAGGAGCTCGGTTTACACACGCTCCAGCATCTGACAGCTCGAGACGCTGGGGCCGCTATATCTATACATATATATATATGTGTATATATATATATATATATACACACCGAGCTCGTTGGCCAGACAAACGACGTGGTCTGTACAATGAGCCCGTCCCAGGCCGTGATCCTGGTGGTCGGGGACCCGGGGAGCGGGAAGAGCGCCTTCGTGAACGCGCTCGCCCAGGAGCAGCGGAGAAAACAACACGGCATAAGCATAAGCTTTCGGAGCTCCGCGAGGGCTTCTTGGATCGGCCTTGGGCCTCCCTGGCGGCGCCGCCGCCACTGGCGCGCTCCGCGCGTCAGGGGGGGGGGCCCAGCGCCGATCCAAGAACTCCACGCAGAGCTTCAAAAGTATATAGACACTGTCCGACATCTCGATCACATTGAGGATGCCATGGTCGGCGTTTTGGGGGAACGCGCCGACTTCGGCCTCACCTGGGGCCCCAGAGGAGCCCCAAACCCTGGTGTTCCTTCCCCCCCTCTCGCGCCCCTGCGAGCGGCGCCGATGTGAAGAACTTCTGCCCGCGCATGTGCTCACGCAATATGCGTTCCTCTAACCCAAACATCTGGCGTTTCGGCACTTTCGAGATATGGGTCCCCGACCTCTCGACCGCTTCCCCGGCGCCCGCCTTTCACACTGAGCAGCTGGTTGACGGCCCGAGGCCCGGCATGGGGCCCCGAGAGGCCGAAAGTGCGGCACACCTCCGTCAATCGACTTCTCCGCGACGCCTGACTTCTGCAGAAGGAGACCGCGCTGGCCGTGCCCAGCGCGGCGAGCGCTGGCCCGCGGCCGCCCGTCGAGTGGGTGCGCTCGGCGGCGGCGCCCGTGGGCGCCGTGCCGCGGCTGCTGGCCGAGGCCGCGGCGGCGTGCCCGGAGGCCCTGCCGGCCGGGCTGCTGGCGGCCTGCTGCGCGGTGCGCTCCGCCAGCCCGCGCCTCGACGCCGTGGAGATCGTGGAGGCTCCGATCGGTGAGACTCTGGGCTGCGCGCGGACAGGCCCCCTCAAACGACCCCTCGAGCATCAAGAGAAGAAGAAGCCACCCAGACCACGACAACTTTCGTTCACTAAACGGCCCTGGGCGTTAACTAAACAGCCCTGCCCTGCTCGATTCCTTGGGTGCGTTTACTACACGGCTTCGCTTGTCGGGGTGCTTATCATGGGGGTGGATTTGCTGTCCTCTAGAGTAGCCCAGCTGGCCTCAACACGCCCCCGAGTAGTCCAGGACGGTCTCAACACGCTGGTGCCGCCTCCGGCGGCGCCCCCGGGGCGCTCCGCGCCGCGCTTGGGGAGTTGAGACGACCGCCCTGGGCTTCTCGGCGTGTCTGCTGAGGCCAGCTGGGACTGCTCGGCGGGGCCTGTTGAGACCAGCTGACACTGCCGCGGGGGGAACCAATCCTCCTCCTCCTCCTCCTCCTCCTCCTCCTCCTCCTCCTCCTCCTCCTCCTCCTCCTCCTCCTCGTCCTCCCCCTCCTCCTCCCGCTTTTCCTCCTCCTCCTCCCCCTCCCCGTCCTCCTCCTCGAAGTCTTTCCAGCCAAGATGGTGAGGGAGCATGCACATCAATGGCACGCTGACGTTTTGGGAGCCCGTCAGCTTGCCACTCCTTCGCTGTCGTCCGGATACCTGGCAGTTCTCCAGCAGTGCCACGCTGATGGGTTCCCCCACGGTGGCGTGTCGCCGATGTTGCGCTTGCTTCCCAACCAGGGGAGGAATACGTGGGAACAGGTACCGATGCCGCTACCCAGCACCCTGGCCCCCTGGCCTCACGTTCGCATTCTGCTGGCCTCCCCTGGGAGGCCCTCGTTGCCCCGGCTGGATCCGCCTCGAGATCGTGGCCGGAACGCGCCCGGGGAGCAGCAGTATCGGTATCCCTTGACATCCGCCTACATGATGTGCCAATCCGTTTGACGCCTTTCGTGAGAGGAGTCTTTCGTCCCGGACCAGGGCCGTGGTTGATGGTCCTAGGCCCGGGCCCCGAATCAGGGAACGCAGGGGGGAAACCTGAGAGATCAGAGAATCGAGAGATCGAATTCATCGAGGAGGTTCGAGAGTCGGTGGCCTGGAAATTGGCATCAACACCAAGACAGTGGGTTGCCTCCACAGGGGGAAGGTGATCCTAGATTTTCGGTGTTGGTGGTAATAGTTCGGCCACCTTGGAAGCCAGAATATTGCCACCATCACCGAGATCGGGATCTTCTTCCCTGAATGGAGGCACACCGCCCAAATTGGTGTTGGTGTCAATCTCTAGGCCTGCGAGAGAGATCTGAGAGATCAGGGATCGAGAATCGATGCACATCATGCCGTCGGAGACCTGCGCCGTTCGGCTCTCCCAGAGGCGACGGCGCCAGGGGAGCCCGAGAGCGCCGCGGCGGTGGCCTGGTTGGCTGCGCGCGCAGACGTCGTGGTGTTCGGGGCATCCAAGATCTGGGCCTCCTCCTTTTCCTCCTCCTCCTCCTCCTCCTCCTCCTCCTCCTCCTCCCCCTCCTCCTCCTCCTCCTCTCCTCCTCCTCCTCCTCCTCCTCCTCCTCCTCCTCCTCCTCCTCCTCCTCCTCCTCCTCCTCCTCGCTCCTCCTCCTCCTCCTCGCTCCTCCTCCTCCTCCTCCCTGAGCCTTTTGGGAGGGGGGATGGGGTCCGAGTAGATGGGGTCGGAGGGTCGCGCCGTATCGTCGATGCATCGGCGATGCGGCTCGGTGTGGAGCCCGATAGTCTCCACGCTGGCGTCGCCGATGCGTCGCCGACAAGGGCGGGGTACGACGTCTGCTGCATGCAGCACGTCTCGCCCCTCGATGCACTGGCGCCCTCGGCGCCAGGAGGCGACAGGAGGATCTGCTACGTGAGCTGATTCACTGCACCCCCTCTTCCGTCCGACCCGGCATGCGCCCAGTACAGTCGGGGCCCTGAAGAAGGAACCCTTTTCGTTGGGGAGGGGCTCCGTGTTCCTTAATTGTTTCGATAGGTTAGGTTGTCCTTAGATTTTCGATACGAAATCGAAGTTCAACTTATGGAAAATAGGGGCCTCGTTCCTTATTTCGGGTTCCTTAGGTCAACGCCTCGACTGTAGACTTAAGTCGGGCCTGTCCCTCTACAGGGGGAGTATTCAAAAATAATGCAAACCATAGCCTGGGGACCATTGTTTTTTACAATGTTTTTGGGCATCTTTTGAATCTTTGCTGAGTATGTTTCATTTTTCGCCCAAAATCCCCCTGTAATTAGACAGTAGTCCCTCCCCCCCCTGGCCGTGCACGTGCCTCGGGCCACGCCATGCGACCCCCCCGCATTCCTGGACCCCCTACCGGCCCCCTCCCGGCGCCGGCCCCCCGCGAGGTGTGCCTGCTGGACTCGCAGCGGCAGCCCGCGGTCTCGAGCGAGCTGCTAGCGTGGCTCAAGGCGCACGCGCTCACCGAGGCCCGGGCCAAGGCTCGGGCCGGGCGAGAGGGGGGGGGATTGGGAAAGGGGGGGTTACGAAATCTGCTGCGTGCAGCTGGTTTCGGCCCCACCGGGGGGCCCATTTCAAACAGGGCTAGGATCGGGATAAATCGCTCCAGAGCGTTCCGGAGCGCTCTCAGAGCGTTCTGGAACGCTCTGGAGCGGCCGCGGCGCCCAATACATCCTCCAAACCCGCCGATTCTCAGAGATTTCGAGTTATCCCGATCCGATTTTGTCCCGATCTTCGCGTCGTTTTACCATTCCTCGATACATGGCCGCTTCCGGCGCCGGGAGGCGCCGGGGAAATCAGCTATACGTGAGCTGATTCTCAACCCCCCCCTCTGCTATCCCCCCCTATCGCCCGACCCGACAGGCCGAGGCCGCGGCGGGGCTCACGCAGTCCTCCGTGCAGTTCGTGCTGTCCAAGGCCGACCGGGTCCCCCGCGAGTCCGACCGCGTCCGGCTGGTGGCGAAGGCTCCGCGGCGGGCGTGTCGAGACAACGGCAGGCGGCCCTCGAGGGGAGGGAGGTGGGGGGGGAGGCGGCCCATCGCCATGGCTGGACGCAGCTCGGAAAACGGGCGCGTTGGGACCCCAGGAGAGGGCCGGGGAGCGATGTTGGGCTGGCGCTGCCTCCGCCCGCCCTGCGCCGAGAGGCGTCGAAGCTGCTGGCCGAGCGCCTGGGCCGCGGCTTCGAGATCCTGCCCGTGGCCGCGGGAGACCTGCTGGCGCTGCTCGATGGCGTCGACGGGGGTGGAGGCCCCGGCGCTGGCGGAGTCGAGTCTCTGGAGGAGGGGGAGGGGCGGAGTGAGGGGCGAGGGGAGCGGGGAGCGGGCCCGACGAGAAGGGGGGATTGGGAAAGGGGGGGTACGAAATCTGCTGCGTGCAGCTGGTTTCGGCCCCACCGGGGGGCCCATTCCTCGATACATGGCCGCCTCCGGCGCCGGGAGGCGCCGGGGAAATCAGCTCCGTCAGCTGATTCTCAACCCCCCCCTTTACTATCCCCCCCTTTCGCCCGACCCGAGAGGAGAGGGTGGCAGACTTTGCGCTTGGTCTTCCAACATGGGGATCCATCACGCGGCTCCCCCTGAGGGTTCTCAGGGGCGCAGGCCGCACGAGAAGACGAAGAAGACGAATAATCCGAACAATAAGAAAACGAAGGCAAATATCAATAACTATCATCTGAGCTATGCTAAGAAGACGAAGGCGAAGCAGGCGAGGAATCATAAACATGCGAATGCTACGAATACTTACAATCGCACGTAAGAATGAGAAGACGAAGGCGAATTGTAAGAATAAGAAAAGGACGACAAATCATACGAATATTAATAATAAGCAGAAAAATCAGAAGACGAATCATAATAACAGTGCTCATACTGTAATTAATTATAATAATATCGAGGATAATAACATGAATGATAATAATACCATGGGAGGAGGAGGGAGGGGGGGGGCGAGGGCAGGCGAGGGCAGCGGAGGGCAGAGGGGTTGGGTGGGCAGGTGGACGGCTGCGTCTTCCAGCTGGCCGAGCCAAGCCAGGAGGCCCCAGGAGACGCCAAGAAGCTCGGGGCCGGGGCACTGCGGGCGCTGAGCGCGGCGCAGGCCTGCGCCGCGAGGCACGTCGGCGACGGCCTGGCCAACCTGCGCACCGACTGCGACGCGCTGTCCAGGGCGCTGGAGGCCGAGCTCGCGCGAGCCCGCGACCAGGTGAAGGCCGCCTCGGCCGCGCCCATCCGCGCCTCCCTGCTCAAGGTCGCGGCGGCCATGGTTATCACGGCGGCGCTGCTGCCCTTCGTGCTGGAGGACGACATCGAGCAGTGGGTGAAGCAGGCGTGCTCCGCGGGCGCCGGCGCCCTGGCCGTGCTGCTGGCGCTGCTGGCCCTGGTGCTCCCGGCGGGCGCCGCGGCCACGAAGGGCGGCGCGCCCTCCGCGCTCTCGCCGGAGGACGCGCGCTGCCGCGTGGGCGCGCTGCAGGAGAAGCAGCGCTTCCTCCGGCTGGCCGCTCGGCAGCACGCCCGCTGGGCGGGCGGCGCTCCGAGCGAGGCGGCCGCGGGCAGCGAGCTGGCTGGCGCGGGCCCCCGAGGCGCCGCCGGGGAGCCCACGGCGAGGCGCCGCGCAGCGGCCGCCGCTCACTGAGGCGTGCGCGGCGGCTCCTGCGCGGGCGCGCGGATGGCGCGGGCACGCGCTCCCAGGGTTCGGAGGTGGATAGACCTCCTACCCTGACACGTCGATTAAGGAATTGGCCGTTTTCGGTTCGCGAGAGGGCGTCGCGGCCGTCATTTTTGCGGGTCCAGGTCCGTCGGTTTCGGTCCCAGGCCGTTTTCACGAAGGGGAGGTTTACTATAGGGAGGTTTGTCCACCGCCGAAGGGTGCAGTTCGGGCGCGCATGCGGCTCGCGGTATCGAGAGCAGTGCCCCTGCCGCCCCTGCTGCTGCTGCTGCTGCTGCTGCTGCTGCTGCTGCTGCTGCTGCTGCTGCTGCTGCTGCTGCTGCTGCTGCTGCTGCTGCTGCTGCTCATCCCCCTGCCCTTGCCCCTTGCCATGTGGCCCTCCACCGTCCCACTTCTCCTCCCTCCTCGTCGTTCCCCCCTGGTCCTCCGGGACCTGCGCGACGTGCTCCCAATTATTCCCAGTCCTTCCCCTCCGCTCCTCCAGCCCTCCTCCTGGTCCGCGCTCCTCCTCATTCTGTTCCTTCTTCTTCTCCCTCCTCGCTTCTCGTCCTCTTACTCCTTTATCACCCTCCTCCCTCTCTTCCTCGCACCTTCCTCGCTCCCTCCTATGTCTGGGTCACCCCCAGGGGCGCGAAGGTAATCGCGCCTCGTGCGTCGCGACCAGAGCGGTTGTACTTCTCCGGGGGGGTGGCGCAAGGGGGCGAGGACGTGAATATATCCGCCCTCGTGCGTCGCGTCCAGAGCGGTTGCACTTCTCCGAGGGGGTGGCGCAAGGGAGCGAGGGCGTGAATAGATCCGCGCGTCGGTCGTGCATTGCGGGGCGCGATGCGAGAAATCAGGTAACCGAGTGTGTAGTCTCCCCCCCCTCTGGAGGCGGTGTCCTGGGGGTCGTCCTGTGTCGTCCTCTGCCGAGGTAGCTGCCACAGGCCACGGCACGCGTTGCAGGACTGGCTGCCCTCGTAGGCCTGTCAGGCATCCTGGGCCTGTTAGGCGCTGCAGGGCCTGCTGCCCTCGTGGGTGCCCTCTCGGGGCCCTCGCAACGAACTGGGCCCGCGTCTGCTGCATCCCGTGCCTCGCGTGCGGCTGCGCCTCGGCACGTGGCCTTGGCCTCCGCAGCCACCTTGAGGTGTGCGCCTCCGTGGTGCTCCACGCCGGGAGCGGCGCTGCGCCTGGTAGCGGCGTTCTCACTGGCCTCGCCGCAGACGGAGACAGCTCCGAAGGCGTAGGGGCCGAGGCTGTTGTGGTTTTGAGTGGTGTCGCCGATGACGCGCAGTTCGTCTTTGATCTTTTCTCGTGCTGGAGCGAACTTCTTCTCGTCCATCATCCTTCCACTGGTGTCGGTGTTGAACGCACGTTGCCCTGGTCGGGTCGGTTGGTCTAGTCCTCGCCCGATCAGCGTCCAGGCGGCACATTACTGTTCAGCTGGTGGTATTTGGGTTGGCGGCTTCGGTCCAGGTACAGGTCCCCATGGTGTTGTGGATAACCCTGGCGCCAATTACGGCTACAGTAATGCGGACCGGGCGCGGACTCCACGGCCTGGGCGCAATGCCTTGCCGTGGCGCGTTGCAAGGCGCCGCGCATGGGCGCTCCCCCCCCCCCGCGTCGAGAGGTAGCGCCTCCTCGTCCTCCGCCTCCTTCTCCTCATCGTTCTCCTCCTTTTCGCAATATTCGAAATCACCATCCTCATGATCATCTTCACATTCCTTCTCATAACACCTGTGTTACCCTACACCTCCTCCCTCTCAGGAAGCCCCAGCAACTTTGAAAGCTCAAGTCAAAATCCAGGGAACATCCGTAGAACCATTTTGGATCCACCGAAATCTCATACTGCTTGTGGACACGTCCGTCAGTTTCATCTCCCTCGTGCAAATTATCGTCATCCCCTCTTGGAAGCCCCCAGAGGTCCCAGGCCCACAGGCGGGCAACATCATTCCAACACCTTCCTCCATGCCATTGGGGCCCCCACACCGCCCGTGTGCCTTGTTGTGGTACGCGGGCCCTGGAGCCCTCGAGCCCTTCCCAGGGACCTTTACTGTATTTTGTCTCACCCTCGGGGGCGTCGAAGAGGGGGGTAATGACTAGGGGGTTGTGGATATCATGGCTGGGGCCATGATATCTTCCTGGATGTCATGGCCCCCTCTCTTCTTACGTCAGTGCGTCCCTCAGTCGCTCGCTCGTTCGCGCACCTGCTTCGAGTCATGGTTTGCGACGCCCCCTTCTGGACGCCTCCCTCCTGGACGCCCCCGACACTCGAGTGTCAATGGCCCCGGAGCACGGAAGCCGCCCCCGCGGAGTCCGAACGCGGCGGGTCAGTTTCCGCTCTGGTCTGTTCAAGACGTCGGAGAGGTGGGTCCTTCGCGGAGGGGGGAGGGGGGAGGAAGATGGAGGGAGAAGAGAGAGGGAGGGAGGGAGAGAAGGCGGGAGGGAGGGAGGGAGGGCGGGAGAGGAGCAGGAGCAGCAGGAGGAGAAGGAGGAGGAGGAGGAGAAGTCAGCAGGGGGTGGGAGGGACATGGAGGGAGGGAGGAGCAGGAGCAGGAGCAGGAGCAGGAGCAGGAGGAGGGAGGGACATGGAGGGAGGAGGAGGACCAGTGTAAACCCAAGTCACGTTAACGATGTTGCAGTAGACCCTTCCTCCAAGCATGCCCCTACAAGTTTGCCCCTTCCTCCAAGTTTCCCCTTTCGCATGCCCTTACAAGGATGTATCTTCATTGATGGAATCCATCGCGCCAAGGCACAAGGCACCGTTCCTGGGACTCCAACGCTGCGAATCAACGTGACCCTCGCGTCCTGACAGTCCCACGTCGTACCAGAACACCGTTCCTGGGATTCCAACATCATGAGTCAACGATATTGTTGCGTCCTTACAATCTTGAATCGTGCCAGAACGCGAAGAAACCGCTCTCCATCGTTGAAACTGTTGCGAACTTCTCAGACAAATGTGCGCGGCGCTGGGGCGAGAGCCACGATTTGAAAATGATTCGCTCTCTATCGTTGGAGCTGGTGCACACTTGTAACGCACATGCACGCGGCGCTAAAACGATGGCCACAGTTTGAAAGCCAACCGCCGTCCATGTTTCAAACTGTTGCAAAGTGTTCAAGCGAATGTGGGCTACGCCAAGGCGAGAGCCATATTTTGAACAAGAGCCGCCTCCCCTTCCTTGACACTGATGCGAACTTTCAAGATGAATGCGCGCTACTCAAGGCGACAGCCACATTCTGAAAACGAACCGCCCTCCATCCGTGAAACAGTCACAAATTTCAAGCTTCGTGATCATACATCGTGAGGAGGTCTCAGGCGAATCGCCCGGCCTGCCCCACCGACACGTCTGGGGGTGCGACAGGGAGGAGTTATTCATCAGGAATAAGGATGGAGTAGGATGAGGTACAGGAGGGGGAGGGAGAGGAGGAGGAGGAGAAGGAAGAGGAGGAGGAGGATGACCAGTGTAAGCCCAAGGCGGCCCAAGGCGCGCCAACGATGTTGCAATAAGCCCTCCCTCCCAGGACCCTCTCCCAAAGTCACCGAACAAATGTGGCTTCTTTGTGGGAATGCCTCTCTGGAGCAAACCGTTTGAGAATCCCCAATCGCACCGAACCAGCACTCCAGGGATTTCAACTCCGCGAATCAACCTGGCTGTTGCGCCCTGACAACCCTAATTCGTGCCGGAATTCCGTTCCTGGGACTTCGTTATTATATCCTAGGCGCTTTTTGAAGCATCGTTGACCATTCCCGGGATTTCATCCTTGACCGTTCTTGGGACTTCATCTTTCAATACACAAGGCGCCAAGGCGAGACCAGCTTTTTGAAAAGCAGCCGCCCTCCATCGTTGAAGCGGCTGCTAACTTTCAAGGCGAATGCGCGCGGCGCTGCGGCGAGAGTCACATGTTGAGAAGGACCAGCCCTCCATCGTTGAAACTGTTGCGAACTTTTCAGACGAATGTGCGCGGCGCTGGGGCGAGAGCTACATTTTGAAAAGGATTCGCCCTGCATCGCTGAAACGCGAATGTGCGCGGCGCTGCGGCGAGGGCCATGCTTTGAGAACGAGCCGCTGTCCATGCGCGAAGGTCAAGCTGCAGAATCAAACATTGCGGGGAGGTCTAAGGCGAAACACCCAGCCTACCCCACCGACACGTCTGGGGGTGCGACAGGGAAGAATTATTGGGAAGGCCTTAGTGCTGGTCTCGCCGACCCTGGAGGGGTGGGACAACCACAACCGCGGCGTCGGCAGCGATGACGACGCTGACGCGGGGCAGGGTCCTCAGTAATGCTTCGTGGGGCCTGTCCAGAGCGCTCTCGTATGCCTCTGGGGAGCAGTTTTGGGGCCTCTTGGGAGCATTTTGGCGGCCTCTTGGGAGTCTCTTGGGGGTCCCTTCGGGCTTCCTGGGGGCCTCTTGGGGGCCTCATGGAGGCCTCTTGGGGGCCTCCTCCTGGGGGCTTCTTGGGGCCTCCCAAGAGCTTCTCGGGGCCGAGGGCTCGAAATGTTCGTTCGGGCACCTGTGTGGGCTCCCTCTTGGAGCCGTTTTGGCGGCATCTTGGGCAGTCTGGGAGGCCTCCAGGGCCATCTTGGAAACCTCTTGGGGGCCCATTGTGCCGACCTTGGTGGCCTCTTGGGCCGTCTTGGGGCGTCGAGAAGCCGAAAGGGCGAGAATGCCAGAATCTTGGGGCCCTCTTGGTGAAGAAGTTGTTTACAAGAAGAAGGTATGGAGGAGGAGGAGGAGGAGGAGGAGGAGGAGGAGGAGGAGGAGGAGGAGGAGGAGGAGGGGGAGGGGGAGGGGGAGGAGGAGGAGGAGGAGAAGCCCCCCTCCCCCCTCCAGAGGCCGCCGCCCCTGCCGTGGTGTTGTGGGCCGCCAAGGGGGACAAGGCGCCCCGAACCTCCCTGGGCTGCTGGGCGGCGGCCCCCACTCGGGGCGCGGCGGGGCTTTCTTCCCGCCCAGTGCCCCCCACCCCGCCCCCCCGACCCACGCCGAACGCCGCGTGCCTCGCCGCTAACCCTCGAGGTCCTGGCGTCGCAAGTTTTCCGGGCTGGGCGATTGCGCCCAGTCGCGGGCCCTGGGACCCTCGCAGATCGATCCACTTCCAAGAATGCCACAGAACTATGGGGTCCAGGGCTCCTGTCGCGACTTTCCGTGATGTTGCATGCTTGTTCTCAGCGTCGGATCTCGGGGACCTCCCGCTCCATGCTCCCCCCCTTGCTCCGCGGTGGGCTCGGCAGGGCGCCTTCCTCTCTGACCGCTGACCCCCCACCTCATGCTTCGCCCCTCGCCGGGACGGCCACTGGCCGAAAGACTTGCCGATGTATGGTGCGGGGCTGCCCCCCCCCAATTCGAGGGTGGACAGACCTCCTACCCTGACACGTCGATTAAGGAATTGGCCGTTTTCGGCTCGCGAGAGGGCGTCGCAGCCGTCAGTTTTGCGGGGAGTCCAGGTTCGTCGGTTTCGGGCCCAGGCCGTTTTCACTAAGGGGAGGTCTACTAAAGGGAGGTTTGTCCACCGCCGACCAATGCAATTGGGATCGAGCCCCCCCCCCGCTGGATGGGCACGCCCGTAAGCCTCGCGAAAGCCTCGCGGATGGGATCGGTCCGCCCCTGTGGTCGTGGCCCCGTGGGCGTGGCGTGGTGGAGAAGTGCCGTTGCTCCCCCCCTGTGGGTGTGGGGTGGTTCGTCGCCGCCGTCGTCGTCGTCGCCGTCGTCGTCGTCGTCGTCGTCGTCGTCGTCGTCGTCGTCGTCGTCGTCGTCGTCGTCGTCAGCGTCCTCGTCGTCGTCGTCGTCGTCGTCGCCGTCGTTTTTCGTCGTCGTCGGCGTCGGGGCGTCGTCGTCATCGTCGTCGTCATCTTCCCCCCCATCCCATCTGGAGGGGGAGCGGCTTGTGGAAGCCTGAGACCCATCCCATCTGGGAGGGGGCTGTGAACCCTCGACCCGGCGTCGGCGTTGGCTTCGGCATCGACGTCGGCGTCGTCGTCGTCGTCTTCCGTCGGCGGCGTCCGCGTCGGCGTCTGCGTCTGCGTCGTCGTCGTCGTCGGCGGCGGCGGCGGCGGCGTCGTCGTCGGCGTCGACGTCGGCGTCGGCGTCGGCGTCGGCGTGTGCGTCGTCTCTGTCGTCGTCAGCGTTGGCGTTGTCGGCGTCGTCGTCCCCGCCCATCTGGGTAGGGAGTGGGGGGGAGCTGTGGAAGCCTGTGGCCCATCCCACCTGGGGGGGGCGGGGGGGGGGAGCTGCGAACCCTCGACCCAGGATCATACATCCCCGATTCCAGGTCGATGTTTACCCTCTGAGCCAGCCCCCCCCTCCCGTTCCCCCTCACAAGCCCTGGTGCCAGGGTCGCGTGCACTGCAGGCGCGGTGCTCTTTGTTCCCCTGGCAGGACGCGCGGCCCGAACGCCATCTTGCCCAACTTGCGGCGAGGGCGGCGGTGACCCGCACCGCGTGGCCAGGAATGGGGATGAGCTGTTCTGTTACGCGTCTGGCCGCTACTTCCGGTGACCATGGCAGTGACGAACACCGCAGTTGCCAGTTGGCCTGACGCTCGACGGCTGATTATACTGTGATGTTGTGATGTCCCACCGTCTCCTCTCTCCCTCCTCCTACGTCTCCAGTCCCTCCAGTCTGGCCCTTCTCCCTGCCTGCCTCCGTCCCTCCCACTTCCTCTCTTCCTCGCGGGCCTCGCCTCCCTCAGAGCTCCGAGCAGCGTCAGGCGGCAAGACCCAACCGTCGACCAAACTGTTGGGACGAAGCCCACGGCGAAACCCGCCCAGAGGCGCCCGCCGCTTCGGGGGGGGGGGTCGCCGACAGAGCGCACCCTGAGAGCGTGAGTGGCCGAAGATGGAGGTGCCTCCCTCCCTCTTGCCGCGTCTTAGATCGGCTACCAAGTGGGTGCCCATCAGTCGTTGATCGTATGTATTTTGGGCCCCCCGGGTCTGAATCTATCTTAGGCGCCTCCCTACTTCAGCAATCGTCGAGTGGCTCTCACTTTCCCATTTTCTTTCTGGGGCGGGCGCAAGCCCAACATACTTTCCACACCTCCCTGCTTCCTGTTTCTACCCGCTTCTTCCGACCGATTGGCCACTTGGATGATGCTTGGGCCGCTGCTCGTCACGAGCCCCCCTGCCGGTGCCTCGCCGCCCGCGGGCCCTTCTGCGCGAGGCCGCGGCCTCGCCCGCCCTGCCGCTGCTCGGAGGACCGGCGGCGGAGCCGCCGGGCCTGCATCCCTCCGAGAGATCGGTCCCCGGACCTGCCCCACAACCCTCGTCGAAACTGAACGCAAGTTTTTGTCCACCCCCGTCGCCCCCAGATTTCAATGTCCATCGACAGGCGCATCGCGGCCGGCGGCGTGAACATTGAAATGGGGGGTCGGGGGGCGCCGCCAGGTCGCGGCTAAAACTTGCGTTCAACGATGTTCACATTTTTCTTGCGACGTGTGTGTGTGTGTGTGTGTGTGTGTGTCTGTGTGTCTGTGTGTCTGTGTGTCTGTGTGTCTGTGTGTCTGTGTGTCTGTGTGTCTGTGTGTCTGTGTGTCTGTGTGTCTGTGTGTCTGTGTGTCTGTGTGTCTGTGTGTCTGTGTGTCCTGTGTGTCTGTGTGTCTGTGTGTCTGTGTGTCTGTGTGTCTGTGTGTCTGTGTGTCTGTGTGTCTGTGTGTCTGTGTGTCTGTGTGTCTGTGTGTCTGTGTGTCTGTGTGTGTGTGTCTGTGTGTGTCTGTGTGTGGTGGGTGGTTGGGGTGGGTGGGGTTGGGGGTTCGTCCTGGCCCGCTCTCTCCGAGGCGGCCCCACCGGCGGCGACGAGAGGCCCCCAGTCGGCCAGGCGTAGGAGTGGCCCTCCGCAGGAGCGACCTCTTTGGTGCGGGCGCGGATGGGCCCCCAGACGGCTGCAAACGAAGCAGTCGCAGCTGGCTGCGCGCCCAGGTGTGGGTCTCCCCGCGGCCGCCCCAAGGGTCGCGCACCAGAAAGGTCACTCCTATACCCAGGGCCACACTCGTGCGCATATAGCCGATCCAGGATGCCCGAAGGGGACGGACAACGCCGGGGAGGGCCGCCGTTGCCTGCCTCGACCTGGCCTGCCCCCGGGTCCGAGCACGGGGCCCAGGCAAGATCGCCCTGGCTGGGCGCGTCCCAGTCGAAGGGCCGCTCCCCCCGGCGGCTCGGCCCGCGCAGATCTCGGGGGCGGCCACGAGGGGGGGGGGGGTCTGGTGTATCGGGGGGGGAGGTCGCGGGCCGGGCGAAAGGGGGGGATTCGGAAAGGGGGGGTAACGATATTTGCTGCATGCAGCTGCCATGGTTTCGGCCTCACCGAGGGGCCCATTCCTCGATACAGAGCCGCCTCCGGCGCCGGGAGGCGCCATGAAAATCAGCCGGGGGGGTCTGGTGATTCGGGGGGGGATGTCGGAGGTGGATAGACCTCCTACCCTGACACGTCGATTGAGGAATTGGCCGTTCTCGGTTCGCGAGGGGGCGTCGCGGCCGTCACTTGTGCGGGTCCAGGTCCGTCGGTCTCGGTCCCGGGCCGTTTTCGCTAAGGGGAGGTGTACTAGAGGGAGGTCTGTCCACCGCCGAGGACGTCATGGCTGGGGCCACGATGCCTCCCCGGATTTCATGGCGCCTCTTCGTGTTTCGGTGCGGCCCTCGGCCCCCCCAATCGCCTGCGCACGAGCCCCGGGCCAGGGTTTGCGACCCCCCCCCTCTGGGACGCCCCCCTCCTGGATTCCCCCGAAGAGGTGCAGGTGTGGAGCAACTCCAAGGGCGGGTGGCTGGACGCCTTCGTCGAGGCGCCTCCCGCGCCACGGCTTTCCCTCCTTCCCCCCCCCGCCCCCGCGGTCGTCGTTGTCGTCGTCGTCGTCGTCGTCGTCGTCGTCGTCGTCGTCGTCGGTGGCGGCGGCGGCGTCGTCGCCGTCGCCGTCGCCGTCTCCGTCGGATGAGGAAGAGGACGACAACGACGACTACGACGACGAAGACGATCAAGACGGCAAGGAGGAGGAGGAGGATCAGGAGCAGGAGCAGGAGGAGGAGCAGAGAGGAGGGAGGCAGGAGAGCGGGAGAGGGATGGAAGAGGAGAATGGGGGGAATGGAGATATGTGTCTGGTGTTTGGGTCCTTGGAGATATTGTTGACGCTTCGCGAATCCCCACCGGCACATTCCAGAAACGATGCCCAGAGGAATTGCCTGGATCAGGGAAGTGGGCAGCACACAGAGGAAGCCATTATGAGACATCTTGGGATGTCTTGAGCCATCTTGGAGGTCATCTTGGGCTCTCCGAGGCGCTCTTGGAGTCAATTTAATCAGTGCTCCCCCCCAAGAGGCCAACATGTGGCTAAAACCTTCTTGAAATCAATGGTTTGGTATTCTCGCCGAGGCCTCTTGGAGCATCTTGGGTGCCTATGGGGGGTCTCTTGGGGCCTCTTGGGGGTCTCTTGGGGGCCTCCTTGGGGCCTCTTGGGGGCCTCTTGGGGACATCTTGGGGCCATCCTGGGAGCTTCTTGGGGCCTCCTGGGCGCTTCTTGGGGCCATCTTGGAGGAGATCGATCAAACAAGAGGGGAGCGCAATTAGGGTCCCCCCCCCAGGAGGCCAAAATGGAGCCAAAACCATAGTAAAATCAATGATGTTGGCTTCCTCGTCGAGGCCGTTTTGGACGCTCCGACGACTCGCGGAACCCCCTGTCCAGGCTGGTGGGGAGGGGGTAAGGGGAGGGGTAAACCCCTCCCCGAAGGGGAAGAAGGAGGGGTGGAAGAGGAAATTCCCTAAACCACCGACGTCCAGAGGGCTGCTGGGATGTGTGTGATTGCTAGGGAGCCCGGGGTGTTTTCCAGCAGCTCCGCCTCGTCGAGGACTTGACGGGAACGCTGCAGTCGTCACGCATTGTTTGACCCGATTTGCTGTTGATAAGCCCAGACCTCCAGCGTCCAGAAGCAGAAGGACTTGGCTTTTTGAGCTTTGGCACCGCGGCCGTGTTTCGGGTCCTGCCCCCCCCCCCATGACGAGACAAGCACCAACACACAGCGGAGCGAAGTCATGGGGAGCATTAAACAGGGAGGAGGGATGATGCAAGAGGATAAGCAGAAGGAGGAAAGAGGGTGGTGATCTGGAAGGGCACAGGGGGAAGAAGGAGGAGGACGAGGAGGAGGACGAGGAGGAGGAGGAGGAGGAGGAGAAGGAGGGGAGGAGGAGGAGGAGGAGGGGAGATTCATACGAGGAGGGGGGGCGACGGGGAAAGTGCACACGGAGTAGGGGTGCAGGCGGAGTGGAAGAGGGGCAGGCCTCCTGCTTTGCCTCCCCCCGCCCCTCCTCTCCTCTCACTTCGCCCCGTCTTGCTCCTCCCCTCCCCCCCTCCCCCTCCCCCTCATACAATCGATCCCTAGACCTATATTCCAGGGGGGGCGTCCTGGTTCCCTCCTCTCCCGGATGGGAGGGAGGGGTAGGGTGTCAGATGAGGCGCGAGCGCATTTAGCTTGTCTCCCTCCTTCTTTCTCCTCCCTCCACTGCCCTCCCCTCCCTTCTCCCTCCCTCTTGAAAATAAGCCCTTGGACCTACCTTCCAGGGGAGAGGGGGGGCGTTCTGGTCCCTCCCCCTCTCCTTCCTCCGCTGCCGTCCCTTGTTCCCCCCCCGCCCTCCCCTCAGCAATCGAGCTCTGGACGTCTATTCCGAGGGGGAGGGCGTCCCGGTTTGGACTTTGCAGGGGAGCCCACGGCCATGGCCGCGAGGGCCCCTTCACGAAGGCCCCCACAGATGTTTCTCTGAGCACCCTGGTCTAAATCGCGCCTCGAACCCCGATCTTCCTCCTCCCTCGATCCTCCTCCCCCCTCGAGCCTCAATCCTCCTCCTCCCTCGAACCTCGATCCTCTCTGTTTTCGAAGCTCGATCCTCCTCCGCCTCCTCTTCCTCCTCATCCTCCCCCTCCTTCTTCTTCTTATCCTTCTTCTTCGCATTCGTATTATTATTATTAGTATTATTATTATTATTATTAGTATGCTTCGTATTATTATTATTATTATTATTGTTGTTATTATTATTATTATTCCTCTTCTTCTCATCCCCCACAACGCCCCCTCCTGGAGGAGGCGAGCACAGCAGGCACGGCAGTGAAGGCACCGACCTGCCAGCACGTGCCACCACGGAATGTCATATCACCCGATCTGCTTTGGGGGGGCACAGAAGCCCTGGGGCACCTCAGGAAGCTCGCGAAGCTCGACGACACACGCACTCCCACATTCCTGATAGCAAGACGTCGTATCAGATGTGTCTGCTGTCGAGGAGCACGAGATGGTTCGCTGCGCGCGCGTGCCAGGAGGCCTTCGCCCAGACCTGCCGCTCCGAGGGCTACACCGTCCCAGCGGGGACGCTGAAGGCGCGACGGCCCGCCAGTTATCATGTGCGGCCGTGCTGTCGGCTCTGACCTCCTCCCCGTCCTCCCCGTTCGTGGTTGGGTATACTGCTGTGCATCTTCACCTGTCTGGGTTGGCCCACCAAGAGAGCAAGACCACCCGAACCCTTTCTCTCAGGAGGCCGCCCAAACATTGGCGCGGGCCGCCCTACATGCCGTCGAGCTGCCTCTGAGCAAAACATCTGCCGCAGGCGACCTCTGCGGCAACAGATGCGAAGAAGACCCTGCCCCCCTAGGCGCTCCAGCCTTCCCGTTCGTGGTCGTTCCTTCCAGCCCTCTCGGCTCCCCGGGCTTCCCTCGTCCTCTGCTGCGTCGTCCGGTTTCCCGCCCCCGCCGTCGGTCGCCCAGCTGTCGGCCTGGCTCTGTCGCTCGAGGCCCTCTCTCAGAGCAGGACGCTGATGACCAGGACTTCACAGACGTCCACCCGGAGAGAACACATCACGGAAGAGGTCTCGACCCACGGCTGCGGGTTCCCCCGGCGCAGAAGTTGCTTGGTAGGTAAAAATTCCCGGTAAGGGATGCCTTCAGTCGCTGTGCATTTCCACACACGCGCGCGCGCGCTCCTCTGAGCCGATAACCTCGTCCTCTGCGCTCGGGACAGTAACTCACCGCCCACCAAACCACCCCAACCCAACCCGAAGGCCCCGATTTGCCCTCCACTTCCAGTGGGGGGGGTCGGGGAACATAGGAAAAACACATATGAAGCCCGTACACCCCCCCCAACCCGAAATTCGGGTCTTCGGGTTGGGTTGGGGTGGTCTGGTAGGTAGTCAGTAACACCATCACCATCGTGATCATCGGCGTCGCTCGCACACACTGAACATGCATGGCCTCCGATTTTAAAATGAAAGGGAGCGCCATTATGTCTGGGATGGGAGTGGAGGCCCCCCGAAGCACGTAATGATTCAGTCTCTGTCGCAGGGCACCTTCCGCTTCTCCTTCGTAGATGAAGCGGTGGTTCTTGGGACCAGACTTGATAGGGATGGCGGGGTTACGAATTCAGATGACGCTTCGCGTATCCCCACCAGCCCATCCAGAAACGATGTCCAGGCAAGTTGAAGAGATTAGGGAAGTGGGGGAGCAACGAGATGGACAGCCGATCCGTGCAAAGGATGAGGCGGAAGAGGAGGCCAGATGGATAGATGAGGGGGTGGCGAGGAACCGAGCGAAGGAGGGATGAGGAGAATGATGACGCTGGGTGTATGGTTGAATGCCGCTCGGATGCCTCTTGGAAGCCTTTTGGAAGCCTCTTGGGGCGTCTTGGGGGTCTCTTGGCGGTCAATGGGGGCTCTTGGGCGTGTTGGGTGCTTCGGGGGGGCCTCTTGAGGCCGCTTGGGATCCTCTTGGGGGGCTCTTGGGGGCCCGTTGGAGGCCTCTTGGGGCCTCTTGGGGGTCTCTTGGAGCTTCATGGCGGCCTCTTGGAGCCTCTTGGAGGCCTCTTGGAACCATCCTGGGAGCCTCTTGGGGCCTCTTGGGGGCTTCTTGGGGCCTCATGGCGGCCTCTTGGGGCCTCTTGGAGGCCTCTTGGAAGCCTCTTGGGGCCTCCTGGGCGCCCTTTGGGGCCATCTTGGAAGCGATCGATCAAAGAAGAGGGTGGAGTCAAAATTACCTTGCCCCCCCAAGAGGCCAAAATGGGGCCAAAACCATAGTAAAACCTATGATTTCGGCTTCCTCGCCGAGGCCGTTTGGGACGCTCTAACTACCAGCGGCCCCCCCCCGTCCAAGTCCAGGGGAGGGGGTTAGGGGGAGGGGTAAACCCCTCCCCGAAGGGGAAAAAGGAGGTTGGAAGAGGAAACTCCCGGAACCACCTACGCCCAGAGGGCTGGTGGGATTCACACATGTTGCTGCAAGCTGAAGGGAACTTGGGCAAACTGCATCCGCATCTGGTGAACCCGAGGGCCAGCTGGGAAGCCAAGGCTCGGGCCTTCAGTCGTGGCCCAGTGGCCAGCGTACTATATGATTGCCAAACATGTATTGCGACACGGGCGCGTCTACAGCAATGCCGGGCTTGGGACAATAATGTCTTGCCTAAGGCATAAGTCGCTCATGCTTGAGCATCTTCCTCAAGAAGGCCTTCACGGTTAGACTGTTCGTATTGTTAGGTTTCTGGACGGCCTGCTCGCCACGTAGGGCATTCAGCATGTCCATCACCGTTGGTTGCGTCAGTGCCATCGTTGGCGGTATCGGTCGTTTCATTGGTCTTCGGGTCTGGATGCAGTCGGTCTGCTTGAGTATCCGCTTCGTGAACTAGCGTTCTTTCCGCCGTGGGGAGCACGCGGTGGGTTTGGCTGAGGCTCGTCATAGTCGTAGTGTTCGCGAGGACTCTGCTGGGGAGTTGAGATTTCGTCGTCCAGGGCCCCTGTGGCCCAAGTGGAAGACTTTTGAGACAAGTATTTCAAGGAATGGGAGGGGCAGAGGAAGGCCAGGACTACGGCTTGAAAACCTACGGAGAACCAGTTCGTAAACAGCGCGTGCATCTCGTGGCACCTCCCGCGTTGGCACCGTGAGTTGGCTCGCCAGGGGGACGCCGCTCGCCGGATGCCAGTGGGGGGGGGGGGGGGCCAGCAGACCTCGCCGATCCAAAAGAAAGCGTGACCACGGCCATTCCGGCACCGTTGTTCGAAGAAGGAGCCGCCCATGGCCAGCTGAACCGACAGTGGTGGAGGTGGCCCTCGACCCAGAAGATCGAAGGATTGCAACAAAAACCCGTCGAAGGGTTTTTTTGCAATCCTTCGTCGAAGGGTTTTTTTGCAATCCTTCGGTTTTTTTTCAATCCTTCGTTCGAATGAAAAAACAGGTTTTTTGATAGAAGCGCTTCGCACTGGCCTTCTGGCAGGACGTTTCCAGCGCTTGACCTCTCGCCTCTTTGCATGTGGCTGCTCCGGGGCCCCGCCTCAAGGAACGATCCACTTCGTTGAGTGCGTTGTTGATACAGACCCTTATGGTCCGGGCCTTGAACGGATCTTCTGTCTGCAGGCTTGGGCACATCGATGTGTTGCCCCCGACTGCAGATGTGTTGCTGCATGCGTTTATGAGCGAGCGGAGGGCTCCTCAGTTTGGTGACCTGCCGCTGATATGTAGGCGTCGGGGACTGAATGCCGAATCTGATGTGCTGTGCCATCTCGCCATGGACAGCCAGACGTATTTTATCTGCCTCAGTCCTTCTTGGTCCTCCCTCATGGGTAACCCCCCATCACTGTTTCGTGCACTCAAATGGTGGATGGCAGAAGCGTGGCCAGGCGTGGATCGGCTTTGTGCTTCGAGTTCGCACGGCCGCGGACTCGTCGTTGCAGCCGTTGGCGTTCGGCTGCTTGTGGCGGCCGTTCCTAGCAGACACTTGGGGAGCAGATGTGAAGGCACCGCGCACAGTGCACAATTCCCGTATTATGCTCTGTCTTGCCCGACCTTTAGTTCAAGTTTAATATAGCGCAGTTGGGTAGTATGTTTCATTGTTGTTATACAATGACAATGTGTGCGGGCGGAACGCCTGCGCTAGGTTCCGGAGCAGGCTAACACACTACGGGTAAAGCATATCTTAAGGCACAACTGGTTCGACATAATATACTTATCCTGGTATCCAGCTCTGGCCCAAAACAGTGTTTCTATGCGGCCCAATCTATGTGATTGAATATGTGTTGTGCCACCGATGTGTCGTGCAATGCTGTTAGTGCAAACTCTGTGGTGCAGTACGTGTGTCTCAATACCAGTTGCGCAATCTGTGTGTTGAGCAATCATTGTGGAGCACACCATGTGGTGCAATCTGCGTTGTGCAACTTACGCGTGGTGCAAGCTACGTAGTACAACCTAGGCGGTGCCGTTTATGTGATGCCATAGGTTTTGTATAAACGAGTTGGCAACTTCCATGATCTTGCAAACCTCCCACCCATCCACCCGCAACTTGGCTTGCAAAACCCATGCGGCGGCGATTACGATGCGTGCTTGGCGTTGGCAGGTGCATCTTTGCTGCCGCGCTAGCCCGCGCATGCTCGCGCGCACCGCGGCCAGTTATCCGGCGCGACCGACGCGGCCGCGGTGGCGTTGACCGCTGAGCACATCCCAGCAGGCACGTCATTGCGAAACGGTGTCTTGGGCGGGCGCGGTATCATGCCTACGCCGACAACGGTAGACGCGATTATGAGAGGACCGATGATGGTAGCGATGGTGGCGATGACGACGGCAAGGCCAATGACGGCGCCGATGTGTATCACGCCCGCCAGTAACGACGACAATGTCTTTGCGTCGGTGATGAAGGTTTCGAAGGAGTTCGACATGCGCGCGCGGCCGACGCACGCGAGTGGCCTGCTTGGTGTTATTTGACACGAATCGCGCCCCCCCCCCCAAGCACGCGCGCAAGGGCGTTCGAATGAGTTGGACATGCGGCGCGAGAGGCCCATGTGGCAGAATTTGATGAACATGTTTAACAGTTCGTTCAAGAATATGCAAAAACATTGGCGCGGTTTTTTGTTTGAAAGCGGGTGTTGCAACACCCTTCGTTTTTATATGTTTTGGGGCCAATCGTTTGTTGACACAATTTCCGGGCCTAACGATTTTGACGGATTTCGGCGTGCGCGCGCGACGACTCGCGCGCGTGCGCGTCGTCCCGTCTGTTGCAACGGAGTCTTGCGACGGCGCTCGCGCAAGGGCGTTCGAGGGATTTTTACGTGCGCGCGCGCGAAGAGGTCCGTTTGCCAGTTTGTTACGAACATGTTGGGACACATGTGTGGTTTTCTTAGGAAATCGCAAAGGCGCGGGTGCAGATTTTTTTGTTTGCGAAAAATGATGTTGAACAACGATGTGTTTGGATTTGCTTTCGAGACACTCGGTTTTGAAATCCGTACGCAACCGAAGCTTTTTATTTCGAAAAAGCGGCATGCGCGGGACGACGCGCGCATGTGCATGTGTTTTTTTGGATGGCAAGGGATTGTTGGGAACTGCTAGCTTTTGATAAACGAGTGCGCGCGCACAGTATTTTTTGCAGTGGGGATGGGAGAGGGGGGGTCGGTGCCAGCCTGCCTGGGATGATATGAATTCATACTTCGCATGGGCGATGGGGCAGAACCAGACGCATATTGAAATAAGAGAAGGTGTACCCTTAGCCCCAGGGGGTGTGGGGGGAAGTAGATTCGACTGCTCTCTTGGATAAGAGAATATACGTGGTGCAGTTTAGGTGGCGCATTTTATGCTGGATACTTTATGGGCTGCTATCTACGTAGTACAACTTAGACGGTACCTACGTAGTGCAGCCTACATGGTGCACTCCACCCTGCCGAACTTGAGCTTGTCGGGCCCATCCTTCGCCCAATCATCCCACTCACCCACCCGCAACTTGGTCTGCAAAAGACCGAGGCGGCGGCGATTGTGATGACTGTTTGGCGCTGGCTGGCGCATCGCCACGGCCGCGCTGGAGCGCGCAGGCTCGCGCGCAGAGCGGCCGGCTAGTCAGGCGCGACGAACGTGGCCGCGGTGGCGCTGACAGGTGGGCACTTCCAGCGCGTCTCGCAGGCCGCGCTGACGCCCAGGCACTTCAATGCGAGTCGGTGGCTCGGGCATGCGCCGTATCGTGGCGACGTCGATAACGGTTGACACGATGATGCTAGTAACGATGTTGGTGGCGACGATGATAGTGACGACGGCGAGGCCAATGACGGTGCCGATGCTGACCACGCCGATGACGGAGATGGTGTCCACGTGTCAGTGAAAATGTTTTGCCAGGATTTCGACATGCGCACGCAGCCGGCGGGCGCAAACGGCCCGCATGATATTCGACAGGGCCCCCCCACCCAGCATGCGCGCAAAGGCGTTCCAATTATTTGGACCTGCTCGCGCGAGAGGCCCGATTGGTCGCATGGGATGAAAAGCTTTGAAATTCAATGTACCGATAGAAGAGATAAGCAGAGAGAGAAACATCACGTATATATACACATAGAGAGAGATAGAGAATGACAAAAAGAGAAAGAGATAAAATAAAGAAAGATATCCAACACAAACGAGCAGAGAAGGAAGTTGCAGGAGCGCACATTGGCATTTTTATTTATATTGTCCAAATCATACGTTTGTTGCATGTTTCGGGCCAGTCGGTTCGGACACCCCTGCGGCACCTACGTTGCTTGAGCGATTTCAGCACGGGCGCGCCACGCAGGCGCGTCTACAATTCGTTGCATGCTTGCGCGGCGGATTCTTGCACATGGGTGATGTTTGATTCGCGTGCGCGCATGTACATTATATCGCTTGAGTTCGATGGCGGGGGCCCCAAGCCATTCAGGAGGATATGAGTTCCTATGTCGAATGAGCCTTGGGGCAGAATCCTGTGTAAATTGCACACCCACGGGGCGCGGAAAACCTCTGCACCTGGGGGGGGGGGTAAATCGTTTCCTTCAAGAAATGAAAATCAATGTTTCGCGCGGCGACGAGGCGGCGAAGGGGCGGTGACGACGGCAACGTAACCGCCAGACCCGCAAACAAACCCAAACGACGGGCGGAGCGACGGGGCGGGGAGACGGCGGCAAAATAGCGGCAACGGGGCGGCGACGGGGCGGCAACGGCGGTTACATAGCTGCCAGAGCGACACACCAGCCCAGTTCCATAGAAGTGCAGTAAGAAACCCTACGTGCAAACATTGTTTGGGGAATGCATTCGAACATTCGAAATAAAACCGCATGGATTTCAGTTCAAGCGATCGCACGGCCTCGCCCGCGCGCGTCCCCTTCCCGGCGAGGCGCAGCTACGGGATGTCGGGGCCTAGAGGGGTTCCCTCGGCCGTCGGCGCCTCTCCCGTGGAGGCCGCCGTTCGGGCCGCAGTTCCGGCTGGGGCGCCGCGCCGCACGGTTGCGGCCGTCACGATGTGGCCATTTCCGCCACGCTCTTCGCGTGCGGGGAGCGGCCGCCGCGGACGGCCGCGGCCGAAAGCCTACTGGTGCGGTTGCCCCCGACGACGACGCGCCGCTTGCTGCGCGGCCTGCCGCTGCGGCGGCGCGGACGGCGCGGCGGCGGCGTCGACGCCAAGCCTTCGCTGTTAGGCGAGCGGCGGAAGCGTCCCCCGCTGCGGCGGATGGTGGAGGAGGCGCTGATGTTGGCAGTGCGGGCAGGGGCCTCAATGCTCGTGCAGGTGCCGCTGGAGGAGGGGCCCGCTGCCAGGGAGGAGGTGTCGGACGTGCTGGACGACGAGTGGGCCGATTCGGCCCCCATGCAGCTCGAGCGGCCCCGGCTCAGGGTGGCGGCTGGTCGGCCACCGCGGAGTCGGCGGCAGACCCGTCCCTCCGGCTCTTTGTGGTGGAGATCAAGGCGAGGACCGACTTGAAGAAGAGGGCGGCGGCGATCGTCGTTCTCGGACGTTAGTGTGGTCGGGGGGCGATGCGCGCCCCCCCCCCCTCGTTGCGAGCCCCCCCCCAAAAAAAAACGCCTGCGTCTGCCCGAGCATGTCCGAGTTGGTCGACGGCCGCTCGGCTAGCTGCCCAGTGCGCGCGCGGGTTGGTACCCCAGACGCCGGGAGTTGCGGGCGCTCCCCGTTCTTGGTCGTCTCCCTCTTCCCTCTGGGGATTCACGCCTGTTTTGCTGTGCCTTGCGGGGGACGGAACGTCAGGGGATCCAGGTTTGCTTCGTCGGGCGGCGTCTTGCGCCAAAAGATGCGCGGCGCGCGGGCAAACGCAACCACGCGCACAATCGACCGAGGTGCCAAGAATTATTGCTTGGACGTGTTGGTCTTTTCGGGGCTCCTGAAGAGCTCCGCGGGCCTTGATCCCGAGTTCCTCAGATCCGCGCGCTGTGGCAAGAAATGCCGATGAGTCCTCTTCGGATGAAGGGACAGACGGGATCGGAAAGTCCAGCCGTGATGATTTCACGACGTCGTGTTTTCCCATGTTGGATCTCAGGGTAGCTACGGGGGGGCTTACATCCCAGCGGCGAGCTCGTTGCTGCCATCTGGGTGCATCAGGCAACTGCTGCAGGGGAGGACGACCGGATGAAAGAAGAAATCGATCGGCGGCGGGCGCGGGGGGGAAATGAGAAGGGGCGGGACTTCCGAGGCTTCTGAGAAGTTTCTGGACTTCTGAGAGGGTTTCTCAGAAGTTCTGTCTGTAGTCGAAATAGGCCAAGGAAACGTCTCAGAAGCCTCCTGGACTTCTAAGAAGTCCCGCGGCCTTCTGACAAGGCCTTCTCCTTCTCATTTCCCCCCCGGGCTCGTCGCCTAATCGAGGATCGGGGGTCGAGGGTCGACGCGCCTCGGCTTTCTGAGCCCACGGCGGGTTTCCGGGCGCTCCCCGGGACACCTCCACCTAGGAAGAAGTGGCGTTAGCGCGCATGGGAGGAAGAGGAGGAGGAGGGCGGAGGAGGAGGAGGAGGAGGAGGAGGAGCAGCAGCAGCAGCAGGAGCAGGAGGAGGAGGAGGAGGAGGAGGAGGAGGAGGAGGGCGAGGGTGCCCTTTTGTCGCATGGCTTCCGGGGGGGCGCGCGGGCGCGGCGGAGGGGGGCGCGCCCGAGCGCGCAGGCCGTTTTGCAGCGCCGCCTTGCCCAGGGGCCGCTTCTCGCGTGTGGCCGCTGGATCGGAAACAGCAGAAGGCGTGTCCATCCTGAAACATTCGATGTTTCGATTTTCGGCACGGGGTTTCCAGGGCCCGCGTTTTCATCCCGGCTCGTCTGTTGATGTTCCCGTGGCCTGGCAGGGCACCCAGGAGGCCGCAGTCGCATTTTCTCCGCGAGGCGAGCATGTTTGGGCCACCGCGGGACCCACCCCGGGCGACGATGCTGCCAGGCACCTCTCGACCCCCCCCCCCCCAGGCCGGGAGCTGGGAGCCGACAGGCCACCACGGTGCAACAGCAGATGTTCGGTTTTGTCGTCGCTGGGCATTCGCGCCCCCGCGGACTTAAGCTGAGCGCGGCGGCGGGAATCGGCAGCGAGCCCCGCGCTGATGATGATCATGATCCTGATCGATCATGATCATGATCATGGTCATGACGATGATGCGGATGATGTTGATGATGATTAGGATGATTATGATGATGATGATGGCAGTGGTGATGGTGATGGTGATGATGATTATGTTGGTGGTGATGTTGAGGCTGGTGGTGTTGATGGGGATGATGGGGATGGTGATGCTGATAATGCTGGAAAAGATGAAGACGATAGCGATGGCGATGGTGCTGACGATTGTTATGGTGATGATGCTGATGGTGGTGATGGCGATGGTGGTGATCATGATGGTGGTGGTGATGGAAATGGTGATGTGGACGATTGTGGCGGTGGTGACGGTGATGGTGGTGGCGATGATGATGCTGATGATGCGCATGACGATGGCGATGACGACGGCGACGACGATGATGACGACGATGACGATGATATGACGACGATGCTGCTGATGATGGCGATGACGACGACGGCGACGATGATGATGATGATGGTCATGATGATGATGATGATGATGATGATGCTGATCGTCGTCGCCGCCGTCGTCGCCATCATCATCATCATCAGCATCACCATTGTCACCATCATCAGCATCATCATCAACATGACGACCGGTACGCGTCATGAGTCACAGAGGTGAGGGCGCAGTTCGACAATTTGGTTCCCAAGTCTCCAACAGAACGTGGCAGAACATGCCCTCAATCGAGTCGCCGTGTGCTTGGTATCTTGGGGCGTCCAGTTTCTTGAAAGTGAGAGAGAAAGAGAGAGAGAGAGAGAAAGAAAGAAAGAAAGAGAGAGAGAGAGAGAGAGAGAGCGAGAGAGAGAGAGCGAGAAAGAGAGAGGGAGAGAGACAGAGGGAGAGGACGGAGAAACAAAGGAAACAGGATTAGCGTAAATGTTCGGGGGTCCGCGCGGGTTGCTTGGGTCGTCGGTGGATCCCCTTCCCCTAGCGCTCGAAGCGCGCCAGGGGCGGCGCCAGGGATTGCAACATCTCAAGAGTGACTTCAGAGGTTCCAGCTTGCCCGAAGGAGAAATATAGACACAGAGCATGGTGACGTCCTTTATGGAGGTGGCTACTATCATTGCGACAGCTCTGTCTGCAACGGCCGCGTCCTCTGTCCAAGCAACAAACGCAACAGAAGAAGGACACATACATATTTCGTGTTGATGGGAACGGGCACCCCTCTATACGTGTTAGAATGTTTACCGCACCCTGCGACGATCCTGCAGAAGCCCCCCACATACCAGAACGTAGATGATGGTTACCATGATTCTTCTCGTGTGTCTAGTAAGCGTACAGACGTTGCCCACGGCAAGGTACGTGGCACTGCTGTGGTTCTGTAAGCCATCCCACCCAATCCAGCCTGAGTGGAGATGGCCACGGAGGAGGAGGAGGCAGAGGAGGAGGAGGAGGAGGAGGATCGAGGAGGAGGACGAGAACGACGTGGAGAAGGTGGGTGAGGACGAGGATGAGGCGAAGGCTGAGGACGAGGATGAGGACGACGACGACGACGACGTCGACGATGATGACCAGGAGCGTCCCGCTCCCGAGGTGCGATCGTCGGCCGGCGTGAAGTGGGCGGCCCGCCTAGCGTCCAGCGCCGACACCTCCACCGCTGCTGCTCGGAGATGCCAGGAGGTTGCGGCGGAATGCATGAGATGCGAGAAAACAGGAAGAGGAGGAGAAATAATTTGAGAGTAGGAGGAGGAGGAGGAGGAGGAGGAGGAGGAGAAGGAGGAGGAGGAGGAGGAGGGGAAGGAGGGAGAAGGGGAAGGGAGGAGTAGGAAAAAGGGAGGAGGAGGAGGAGGAGGAGGGAAGAGGAGGAGGGGAGGAGGGGAGGAGGAGAGAACGATGAGGAGGAGGGAGGAGGATTGAGGAGGAGGAGGAGGAGGAGGAGGAGGAGGAGGAGGAGGAGGAGGAGGAGGAGGAGGAGGAGGAGGAGGAGGGTGGGGGCTTGAAGTAATGTGGCTCCGGGGCGGCTTGCGGTCGGGAACTTTGTTTGGGAAAGCGTGTCGCTCCGCAGGTTCTTTCCCACCACGCTTAGGCAAGACACGCTGCCCACGTCCCAGCCCTGAGGCGTCAACGTACCGAGTTTTCCCAAGTCTCCCGCCCCGCGCAGCGGAGCGACACGCTATCCGTTTGACAGGCATGGCGTGTCGTTGGGGCCACCGCCGCGACACGCTATCCAAAAATTCCGGACCGCAGCCCCGTGAGTGGCCCCAGCTTCGTGGTGTCACCAGCCTCGAAGACACAGTGGGCGCAGTTCTTCATCGTGGCTGACAGTTAAAGGTCAGGGCAAGCATCGGGCCGGGCGAAAGGGGGGGATTGGGAAAGGGGGGTGATTCTCAAACCCCTGTTTGCTATCCCCCCCCTTTCGCCCGACCCGAAAGCATAGGGCGACGCGAGGGCGTGCCGTGGGGGCTTCCCAGAGGCGCCGCTGGTTTCGTCCACCTGCCGCGCCCTGCCTCACGACTGGAACCTAGTGCTCACCGGGGTCACGTGGTAACGGAGGGCGGCATTTGCAGCCCTCTACTTCTCTCGGGGGTGGACAAAACCCCCAACAGTGACACGTCGATTAGTGAATTGTCCGTTTTCGGTTCTCGAGAGGGCGCCGCGGCCGCTATTTTCCAGGCTTGCGCCCGCCAGGTTTGGGCCTCAGGTCGTTTTCACTAAACCACGTTTTACTAAAGGGGGTATGTCCATCCCCGACTCTCAAGCCTGACCGTGGAAAAGACTCCAGAAATCCCCCAGGCTTCCCCGAGGCACCCCAAAGCGGGTGGAGTCTGGCCGAGCGCTCCCACGTATTGCTGGCCGTTGGGCTTGCGAACTCCGTAGCTCGTCGCTCGTGCTGGGGGGAGCGCGCCTGCCACGGCAGCACGGCCGGCTCTGGGCCACCAGGGCAGACCAAGACATTCGCATGACGCACGGGAGACCGCGTACAACATAGCATCGGTCTGCTCGCCAACATTTGCGCCATCTCTTTCGATTCGCCCACCTGCTCTCGGCATCATTCACTGATCAGGCATGCCCCCTGGGCGAGGCTCTGTCTGGCGTGAGCACCGGGCGGCTCGCGCCGGACTGCGTCGCTCTCCTGAGCGGCCCGCCGACGGGCCTCGCTCCCATCGGCCCCGTGGTGGGTGCGGTGTCGGTCGTGAGTGCCAGGCGGCTCGCGCTGGAGGGCGCCGTCCTGACGAGCAGCCTCACGAGGTGGCATACAGTCGGGGTGCTGAAGAAGGAGCCCTTCTCGTTGGGGAGGAGCTCCGTGTTCCTTCACTGTTTTACTGCTTGCCTGAGGTTGTCCTTAGGTTTTCGATGGGACATCGAAGTTCGACTTATGGAAAAAAGGGGCCCCGTTCCTTATTTTGGGTTCCTTAGGTCAACGCCCCGACTGTACTCCTGTAAGGAGCAGGCGGAGGGCGAGGAGGCGCGGGAGCGGGAGGGAGGAGAGAGAGAGCCAGGAGGAGGAGGGAGGGAGCCCTCGGCGCGGTGCGTCGACGCGGCGAGATCAGCCCCCCCGTCGCAGGGGAGAGCCCCCCCCCTCGCTTGCCACGAAACGCAGGGAAGTGTTTGGGAGAGTCTTTGTGATTCTCGAGGGTCTTCGGAGGCTCTGGGGGGGGGGTCGTCTCTGGAGCTTCCCCGCTGATTT
>CAUYUJ010003514.1:189193-209193 GCA_963575745.1 Prorocentrum cordatum | reverse complement strand
GCCGCTGAGCCCCCGAGAGGGGGAGGGGATCGTAGAGGGGGCAGGTGCGCCAAAGCTCCGACGATGTGTGTGTCCTCGAGGGCCCGTGGTCGGGCCCTGGAGGGCCATCAGAAAAGGATCCGGGGCAAGACACTGACCTCGAGGTCAGTGTCTTGGGCCCTGGGGGGCCATCGGGGCAAGACACTGACCTCGAGGACACTGACCTCTCAGGATCCAAGACCTGACCTCGAGGTCAGGTCTGGGATCCCAGACCCCTAAGTCTCGGGCCGGACGAAGGGGGGGGGGGATTGGGAAAGGGGGGGTGCGAAATCTGCTGCGTGCAGCTGGTTTCGGCCCCACCGAGGGGCCCACTCCTCGATACATGGACGCCTCCGGCGCCGGGAGGCGCCGGAAAAAGCAGCCACGTGAGCTGATTCTCAACCTCCCCCTATTGCTATTCCCCCCCTGTCGCCCGACCCGAAAGTCGTGGAACCATCACGGCGGGAGTGTGTTGCTGCTGCTGCTATTATTTTGAGCATCTGGGGTCCCTCGCTGGGCCCCAGGGCCGTCAAAGAACTGCTCCGGATGAAAAAAGCTGGTCCTTTGGGAATGGGTCGAGACTTCGAGACCTCCAGGAGGGTCACGGGAGGAAAGGGTAAAAAGATACGGTAGGTTTGCGTCGTGTCGACCAGCGGCGACCCCAGCGCGGGCGTTCAAGGTTGAACGCCGCCGGCGGCCCAGAATCGATCGATGTTGAACGATCGGACGTTGCGGCAGCGGCCGATCGCTCAAGGTTGAACGATCCAGCGCGGTGTCAGGAACCAACGCCAGGGTCGACACGGCACGAACCTGCAGTATCGATGCTGCTACCCTTGGCAGCGTTTTCTGGCCCACCTGGAGGCCCTCGTCGCCACCGCTGGGTTCGTCTCGAGATTCTCGTGAGAACGCACCCCGGGAGAGGTCTGGGGAGTAGCGGTATCGGTACCTGTTGGTCTCTCCAAGAGGAAGGGCGTCGGCTGCACGATGGAAGGCGGTCGGTTTGTGCCGTGTTGACGCGGCGGCCACCCCAGCGCTGGGCGTGTAAGGCTGAACGCCGCCAGCGGCCCCGAATCGGCCAACCTTTGATGATCTGACGATCGAGAAGCTGCTGCGCTGTTCCCGGCCCCCCGTCCCACGAGGCAGAGCGACACGCCTCCAGCTAGCCTGCAAGGCACAGCTGGCGTATCGTAGGGGCTGCCCCCGCGGCACGCTGAGCAGCAGCTCCCGACCGTAAGAGTGGCCCTCCGCAGGAGTTGCCTCTGGTGCGCGGCGCTCGGGAGGCCAGGCTCAGGCACGCAGGCCGCCACGCTGCCGCATGGCGAGCAGCGGCGGGCAAGGCGGCCGCGCACCAAAGGTCACTCTAGAGGGCCACTCCAGCGTGCAGCCGAGGGCGATTTTCCATCCGCCCTGGCGCGCCCCGTACCTGCCACGCGCAGGGGGGGGGTATGGGGGAGGGGGATCGGCTTCTCAGAAGCACCCCCTGCTTCTTAAGAAGGCGCGGGCCTTGTCTGTAGACATAAGGCTGGCGCCTTCTACGGAGCAGCCTCCTTCTAAGAAGCCTTCCCCCCTCCCCCTACCCCCCCCTGCGCGCCGCCAGCAATACCCGGCGCGGTCAGGAGGTCCGGGCAGGATGGGGAGGAGGTCTGGGTAGGACTCGAGCCGTTCGGGCGGGGTAGGGACGATGGCACGGGCAGGGCAGGTGGCGGGAAGCGCAGAGGTGGGCGACAGCACCCGGGCCTACTCAAAGGCAAAGAAAATTCTAAGAATCAGAAGGCCCAGACACCTGGCCGCGCCAACGTATTCGATGCGTGGGCCCCGGAGGTCCAGAGCACTTCCCAGGGGCCGGTTGTCCGTCCTGAGTCCTTGTTTGACGCTCCCGATTTTTCCCCGGAGGCCGAAAACTGCCAAAATACCGCCGCTCAATTTTTTCTGGAGCGTCGGATCTCTGGGGAAGAAAGAAGGATGGAGTCACTCAAGGCTCGAGAATCGATGTTCGGAGGGTCTTCTTGGGGCTTCCCAGGGCGCCCTTACCGCCGCGACCCCCCCCCCTCGAGATCCTGCCCGGAGCGCACCCCAGGACGTGTCTGGGGGCGCGGTGTTCGACACTGCGGGCCCGGGCCCCCTCGCGTGGTGAGAGAATCCAAACGAAAGTCGGTCCGGTGGTAGAATCGGGGGTGACGTAAAGAGGGGTTGGGGCCCTTTGGGGCCCTTTGTCTTTACCTCCCTTTTTCTACGTCGCCCCCCACTACCATTAAGTCGGGCCTGTCCCTCTACAGGGGGGATATTCAAAGATAGTCAAAAATAGCCTGGGTAACATTTGTTTGTACTTTTGATTATCTTTTGAACATTTTGGGGATATTTTTTTGTTCGTCCAAAATTTCCCTGTACGGGGACAGGCCCGACTTAACCCTACCGCCCGCCCGAACAGGGTGCTGGGCAGTCTTCGGCACCGGGGGGCCCCTGCCGGACCCTGGCACCCGTCGAGGGACTTCTCGCGAGGAGCCTCGTGCGGGGGCAGGGGGCCCAGGCCTCCCAGGGTCCACACGTCGCCTCGCCGTCTGTTGTAAGTCGGGCCCGTCCCTCCACAGGGGGAGTTTTCAGAAATAGTCAAAAAATAATATGGGGACTGTTTTGAATATTTGTTTGACCAATTTGGAGCATGTTTCGAATATTTCCAATTTTTCGTCGAAGATCCCCCTGTAGGGGGACAGGCACGACTTAACGTTTGCTCCGACGCGCGGCCTTCCGTCTTGGGGAGGGCGCCGGCCACCACGGCAAACCGAGGGCCTCGGACACGGTGTGCCCCGGGTTTGCCGTGGTGTCGGTTTCGTCCACGCGGGCGCGTCGAGAGCGAACGGCGCGGCGCCACATGGTGAAAGATCGCAGGCAGCTGCGCGGAGTGGGGGCTACCCAGTGGAGCGTCCCGGCGGAGTACCGCGGGCCACGCCCATACAGTGAGGGCCCATGCCAAGAAACACCCTGCTTGCCTCCAGGGTGCCCTGGGTTTCTTGGGTTTCGATGTTTTTGCTATGGGAAGCGTGACGTTCCCACACCAAAAATCAATGGACGTCCTGGGGTCTCAGGGTTGGGTTTCTTGTGGACGGTTTCTTTTGGACTGGCCTCCGCTGTGGGTCTATTATGGCGGTGCAGACGGGCCATATGCCGTATACGGATTAGTGTTCATGATGGCGGCGACGATGATGAGTTATTGACGCTTGGCATTTCCCCATCATCCTATCCGGAAACGGTGCCCAGGCGAGGTGCGTCGATCGGGGACGTGTATGAAGAAGCAGTGGAACAAAGAAGGAGGCAACCGTCAAATCGAAGCTCGAAATCAGCCTGATTAGATCCAGGAGTCAATCAAAATTGCCTTCTGATCTTTCGATACGGGAGTCTCTTAGCAGCTTACTTTGGGGCAATGTTGGGGCAATGTTTGAAACCTTTGGGGCTCTCTTGGGGCCCTCTTTGGGGTCTCGTGGGGGTCTGTTGGCCTCTTGGGGTCCTCCTGCAGGCCATCGATCAAAGAAAGAGGGGATCTTTACTTGGGAGTGATCTTGGAGCGCTCTTGGGCGCTCCTGGGGTCGCCGTAAAGCCTCCATTTTGACCCTCTTAGTGCTCTCTAGGGACGTCTTCGAGCCTCTTTTGAGGTCCCAGACGCCCATCGGAAGCGAAAAGGCCAGCAAGCAAACTGGCTGGACGGGTGGGAGTGCGCTCTGCCGTCGGCGGCGCGCACGGGTGTGACCTTCTGCCAGGGTGACCTGTGGCGCTGCTGGGCACCGAAAATGCACCCCCGTCCCCACATGGCCCCCCTCCCTCCTTCTGGGGCTGGGCCAGAGAGTTCCGAAACCCGATCGAGGGGATGCTGCGCAAGAGCGGCACGAACAGCAGAATCACCCCACCCCCACCCGGCCCTCCCCGGGAAGGGGAGCCAGATGATGGGGGTTGGGGGCGAACTTTTACCACCCTGCGCTGAGCCGAAGGGGGCGCCTGAGGGCGCTCCTCCAGTACTCCCGACGGCGCCCGGAGGGGCTGTCATTTGGGGAGGGGTGCCCCCCAAACAGCAGCTCGCCAAGGGTCACCCTTGGCAAAGGTCACCCGCACGCAGAGCCGATGCTGACGCGGCTCAGAAGCATATCCGCCCAGTGTGTTCGGAAGCTCCACTTCTCTAGGCCTCCTAGATGAGATCGGAGTAGATGGGGTCGAGGGATCGAGCCGCATCGCCAATACATCGATGATGCGGCTCGATGTTGAGCCCGCGTTTCCCCACGCCGACGTCGCCGATGCATCACGGATGCATCGCCGATGCATCGGCGATGCATCGGCGATGCGGCGCGATCCCTAGACCCCATCTACTCCGACCCCATCTAGGAGGCCTCTAACTTCCGGAGCTGGGGCTCGACATACTTGGCCCTCGGCCAGTGTGCAGGAGCATCAAGGCGGCGCCCGCGGGACAGCGTGCCACAGGGACCCCCAGCCGCTCTCAGGCCGCGTCGGCCACCGTCGCTGCGGACGCGCACGCCAAGGTGGACGGCGCCATCAAAGTGAAGCCGGCCGCCTCAGCTTCTGGCGGAAGGAGGAGGAGGAGGAGGACGAGGAGGAACACAGGCGCAGCACCAGGTTTCCTAAGCGGGGCCCGAGCATACGAGGTCCGAAGACCGCGCCGCATCGCCGGTGCATCGGCGAAGCGGCGCGATCCGCAGCCTAAGAATCTCCATCCTCCGTCCCAGGTTCGCCGAGCAAGCGGCGATGCGGTGCGATCCTCGGCCCCAACGGCTAGCACTCACCGTGAGCTCAGTAGGGCCGCGGGCGGTCTCCAGGGCCTCGGGGGGCTGCACCGCTGTGCGTGTGCTTATGTGGAGCGGCTCCTCGTGTTACGTGACATTTCTGGCCGAGAAATTGTTCTTGCCAGCGGGGGAACCCAGACAGCTCAAGCCGCCGCAGAAACTACGAGATGCCCGCTTTTTCCTTGCAAGAGGTATCGTTCGGAGTTCGATCACGTGCGTTCTTTTCGACGACTTGGGCGTTCTGGGCTTCGTTGTGAGACAGAGCGCAGCCGTCCTGTGGGACGGCGTCGCGAGAAACCATGAAGTCGTGGGAAGCCGCGACAGAAGCCTTGATTTTATTCGAGCCAGGCCGATCTGTGAGGGCCCCTGGGCCCACAGCTGGGCAAGGGCGTCCGTCTCGCTATGTGCCCGTCTCGCGATGTGCCTCTGGCTCAAGCTTCCTTGACTCACAGGCGCCACCGCAGGCACGGACGCTCAACTGCCGTGTGCGTGGTCCCTTGGTGTGAAGACCTTCGTATCACGATACGGTACCTTGCAGAGTGCTCATGGCAGCCTAGCTGAACCAAACAAGAACATACACATCGCTGCCGCGCACACCCAACCTGGAGGCCTGCGAGCGGCGCGTTCGGCGCCGCCGAGGTGGGCACCCGGTCCAGGAGTGCTCGGGCAGCGCGCGCGGGAGAGGGGCAGCAGCGCGGCACGGAAGCACCGCTTCCGCATGGGACGGCGCAGGAGAGCGGCAGGAGCGCGCGCCTCCCGGCGTCGGCCCCAGCCTTTTCCTCCTCCTCCTCCTCCTCCTCCTCCTCCTCCTCCTCCTCCTCCTCCTCCTCCTCCTCCTCCTCCTCCTCCTCCCCCTGCCCCCCCTGGCGCAGGAGGCGCGGCAGGAGGCGCGCGCCATACCGGAGGAGGGCGGGTTGAGACCACGGTGGTTGGCCTTCGAGGCCACTCGTCGCCGCGGCCGGGCTCCGCCCGAAAATCTGGTGCGTTGGGGGCGCTGGGAGGGGTCCAGGGGCCGAGTCCGAGCTGCCGCGGTCTCCACTCGCTCCAGGCTCTCCTGGGCCCCCACCGCCTGCAGGCTGTCCGGGCCTCGCAGCACGCAGGTCTGCCCGGGCCTCGGAGCGCGCGGGTCTCCGTCCTGCTCCCCCCGGTCCCTGGATCACGAGGCCCTCGCTTTTCCCAGGCGGTTCCGACGCCGGGCCGGCCTCCCGCGGGGACCCCCACAGATGGTCTGGGCTGGAGCTGGCGGAAGCCTCTCCCCTCTTCAAGGGCCCCCTTCCGAACCACCCACTGCAGGTTCGCGCCGTGTCGGCACGGCGGCAACCCCTGCGTGGACGTTCCAGGTTGGACGCCGCCAGTGGCCTTGAATCGGCCGATGTATGTGGAAGGATGCGCGCCATCGGATAGCCGCGATCGCGCAAGGTTGAACGATCCGCGCCATGTTGGGAACCAGCGCGCAGGTCGTCACGACACGAACTCGCCGTAGAGACCGGTCGGCGGGCTTCTCTTCGAGTGCGATGGGCAAAGAGTGCATCTCTCTGAGCCATAATGTTCCTGAGTTTTTTGCGGGGGTCGGGGTGGCAGTTTGGTCCCCAAAGTTCGACAGCCTGGGGGATCCCTGCCCCCTGGCCCCCCCGAGCCCCGCGCGTCGGCAGGCCCGTAATGGGCTTTGCCAACGGCAGGCGCCCCCCGACAGGAGCCGTCCTCTGCTTGTAACTCGTCGGGATGTTCCACTAATTTGAGAAGTGCCTGGAGCCTCCCGTGAGGCTCTCCTTCGTGTAGCTCTGGCGGGCTTGCGACTCGTGGCTTGCTCGTTCTGTGCTGCGTCCTGCGTCCCCACCCCAGAGCTCAGGGAAGAAATAATGACATCGACTTTCTGAGGTACGCGCGGATTTCTTGGATCGGCGTGTGACCCCCTCGATCCGAGGAATCCGCGCGGACCTCCGAAAGTATATGTGTGTGTATATATATATATATGTGGGTACAGGGCCGGGGGCCTTCTCCCAGTTGCATTTCTCGGGTCGCCATGGTGGCTCCGGGCTCCCTCGGGACCCTCTCCAGCGACCTCAGAGCCGACCAGACGGCCTTCAGTGGTGCCACAGAGACACCAGAAGGCTTCATAATGTCGCGTGGGGATTTCGGGCAACCCTAGATAGCTTCAAGACGGACCAGTAGGATTCGACTTTCGCTCGCCAGAGGGACCCAAGAGGCACAAACCACTGATTTGCAATGGTTTCTGGGATTCTCAGTTTTCGAGCTTCCGACGCTCCACACGGCCCAAGAGGCTTCCAAGACCGCCCCAAGACGGCCCAAGAGACCCCCAAAACCGCCCCAAGTCGGGCCCAGAGGGTCCCAAGACGGCCCCAAGAGGGGCCCAAGAAGGCCGGCCTCAGTGGCGCCACAGTGACACCAGAAGGCTGCGAGATGTCCCGCGGGCTTCCGGGCAGCCCCAGACAGCTTCAAGACGGCCCAAGAGGACTCCACTTTCGCTCCAGGAGGGCCCCAAGATGCTAAAACCATTGATGTACCATGGTTTTTCCATGTTTTTGGGGTTCTCGACTTTCGAGCTTCTGACGCTCCACGACGGCATAAGAGGCCTCCAAGACCGCCCCAAGACGGCCCCAGAGACGTCCAAGACCAGCTTTCAGACGGGCCAAGAGGGTCCCAAGACGACCCCAAGAGGGGCCCAAGACGGCCCAAGAGGGCCCCACGACGGCCCCAAGAGGGGCCCACGACCAGGAGACCGCAAGGATAATTCGACCCTTCCGTCCCAAGATGCCCCCAGAAGGCCCAAGAGGGTTCTCCGAGCGCCCCCCAGTAAGCCCCAAGAGGCACAAATCATTGATTTTCCAAAGTTTTTCATGCTTTTGGGCCTCTCGGCTTTCCCAGCTTCCGACGCTCCACGACGTTCCTAGAGGCCCCCAAGACCGTCCCGAGACGGACCGCCAAGAGGCACCCAAGGGCGTCCACAGACGGCCCAAGGAGGCCCCGAGCGGCTCTAAACAGAGGGGCCCGAGCGCAGGAGCCCGAAGCGATATTTCGAGTCTTCCGTCCCAGATGCCCCCTAAACGGCCTCAGAGGACTCGAGCAGCGCTCCCCAGATGGCCGCAAGAGTCAAAAACAAAGTATTGTCTTTGGGTTTTAATGTAGTTTCGAAGGTCTCCACTTTTCGAGCTTCCAGCGCTCCACAACGCCTCGAGAGGCCCCTAAGACCGCCCCAGATGGCCCAAGAGGCCCCAACGAGGGCAGGACGGCCCAAGAGAACCCCTAGACGGCCCTATACGCGCCCACGACACCCAAGAGAGCTCCGAGACGGGCCCAAGAGGGCCCTTAGACTTAACACACATTGAACACGAACCGCTTCCTCGTCAAGGACGGTGTTGTGTTAAATTTGTGTTAAATTATTGGGGGTCGGGGAGCGCTGTGGGGGCTCCCTTAGCCCCCCTTTGGGGGCTCCTCGGAGGCCCTGTTTGAGCCTGTCGCGGTGGCTTTTGTGGGCCTCTCTGTGGTCCTGACGTCCAGGTCCATCGGGGATTGTCGTTGAAAACCCTTGTAAGACGCCCGAGTAAGACAGTTCGACAGGCCCCGATCACGTCCTAAGGAGGCTCCAAGAGGCGCCCCGAGCTTCGTCCCATAACTAAGCAATTTGTTTGGCGACGGACCCATCCTTGCGCAGTCATGTGTGGCGCAGAGCGCCGGTTTCTCTTCATGCACTGCGCTCCGCGGAGCAATTCAGAAAGACGGCTGCTGCAGGGCGCGCGTGCACGGGTGCGCGGAACTCCTTAGAGGGCGCGATCCGCGTGAAGGGTGTGCCGAATAACTCGGATGCCTCCGCGCGAACACGCCTATGGAGGCGGCAGGTGGACCTCCTCCGGGCACGACCAGTGCGAGGCATGTTCCGAGATGAGCAGGGGCACGCCATGCGAAGTTGCGCAGGGTTGCCATAGGTGGAGCTTCTTCTGGGGCACGACTCGCGTGACGGGTGTGCCGACATGGGCGCTGGGGCGCTGTACGAGCCTTGTCTCTGGGCCTTGAGGTGGTGCTCCTTGCGGGCACAATCCGCGTGATGGGGTTGTGCCGCAATGGCCAGGGGGGGGGGGGGGGGCGCAGTGCGAACCCTGCCTCTGGGGCCGTAGGTGGAGGGAGATCCATGTGTGCCACGATCCGTTTGAGAGGTGTGCCGAAGTAGGCGGGGGGACGGGATGCGAACCTTGGGGCCGTCCGCGATTTTTTTTTTGTTGCGGACCACTAGCTGGGCGACGTCGTCAAGCTTCCCTCAGGAGCCACAAATCCGCTTACTTGTGGGGCACGATCCGCCTGAGGGGCGTGCCCCTCTGCGAGCCTTGTCTCTGGGGACGTCGGTGGGGGTCCCGGTGGGCCGTGCTCCCTGTGAGGGGTGTGCCGACACGGGCGCGGGGACGCTAAGCCAGGCCTGTCTCTGGGGCCGCAGGCGAAGGCCCCTGAGGGGCACGATCCATGTGACAATATGTGGTCCAAGGTCTGGCCACCTCCGCCGGGCCCCTCCCCCCCCGCGGGATGCCCTTCCCCCCCCCCCTTGTGGGTGTGGTGTGGTGCTGTCGGCGTGGCGTGTCTGACGTGGTGCTGTGGTGCTCCAGGAGAGCTCCAGAGGTCGTCGTCGCCGCAGCCGCCGCCGTCGTCGTCTTCGGAGGGCTCTGGAGGTCGGCGGCGGCACCGCTGCCGTCGTCGCCGTCGTCGTCGCCGTCGTCGTCGCCGTCGTCGTCGTCGTCGCCGTCGTCGTCGTCGTCGTCGCGGTCGTGGTCGTCGCCGTCCTCGTCGTCGCCGCCGTCGTCGTCGTCGTTGCCGTTGTCGTCGTCGTCGTTGTCTTCGTCGTCGTCGTCGTTCCCCCGCATCCCATGAGGGGGGGGGGGCCGAGGGACCCTGAGACCCATCCCATCCGGGGGGGGGGGCCCGTGGGCCCGGAGCCCGGGATCATACATGGTCCAGGGCTTGGGCCCGCCCCCCCCCCCCCAGTGCTGATGCCATTGGGCCCCCCCCCCCGCCCCCCCGCGCGATGGTCCCCCCCGCCCCCCCCTGGGGGCGTGGCGTGGTGCTGCGCTGCGGTGCCCCCCCCCCTGTGGATGCGGTGTGGTGCTGTGGTGGTTCAGAGGTGGGCGTGGCGTGGTGCGGCGCTGCGGTGCCCCCCTCCCCCCCCCTGTGGATGTGGTGTGGTGCTGAAGGTGGTTCAGAGGTCGTCGTCGTCGTCCTCCTCGTCGTCGTCGTCCTCGTCGTCGTCGTCGTCGTCGTCGTCATCCTCGTCGTCCTCGTCGTCCTCGTCGTTCTGGTCGTCGTCGTCGTCGTCGTCATCATCGTCGCCGCAGCCGTCGTCGTCGTCGCCGTGGTCGTCGTCGTCGTCGTCGTCGTCGCCGTCGTCGTGTTCGTCGCCGTCGTCGTCGTCGTCGTCGTCATCGTCGTCGTCGTCGTCGTCGTCGTCGTCGTCGTCGTCGTCGTCGTCGTCTCTGGGACCATACCATCTCGGGGGGGGGGGCCCGAGGAATCCTGGGACCATACCATCTGGGGGGGGGGGCCCGTGGGCCCGGAGCCCGGGACCATACATGCTGTCCGACGCCGGGCACTTCAGACTGCAACCGGAGCAGGCTGGAACCAAGGCGCGCCGCGCCCAGCGGACGCGCGTGGTTCCAGCTCACGTCTTCACGCCACCGGGCGCTCCCCGAGGAGCACCCGGTGGCCACGGGCTCGGTGCTCGAGGCCGCCTGCGCTCCCCTCTCCCGCCGACTCTCGGCGGTCGGGCCTATCCTTAAGTCGGGCCCGTGCCTCTACAGGAGGAACATTCAAAAACAGGAAAAAACATGATCTGGGGACTATTTGTTTGGTATTTTTTGACCATTTGGGATTTTTTTGTTGAGTATCTGTTTTTTTTTCGTCGAAGATCCCCCTGTAGGGGGACACGCCCGACTTAAGCCTGTCCCTTCTTCCTGCTCCGCG
The DNA here is from genome assembly GCA_963575745.1 of Prorocentrum cordatum. Lineage (NCBI taxonomy): Eukaryota > Dinophyceae > Prorocentrales > Prorocentraceae > Prorocentrum > Prorocentrum cordatum. Next base: position 198,430 of record CAUYUJ010003514.1, on the reverse strand, counting down.
GCCGCTCTCGCGCTGCGCGCCCAGCGCGCCCCGCCAGAAGCGGCCCCACGCGCCCGCCCGCGCTGCCGATGCGCATGCGCAGACGCTCTCTTCCCCGAAGGGCCGTGCCCGCAGACGCCGACGGCGTGGCGCCCACCCTCTCGCGCGCCTCGCTCCTCCTCCTCCTCCTCCTCCTCCTCCTCCTCCTCCTCCTCCTCCTCCTCCTCCTCCTCCTCCTCCTCTTCGTCCTCCTACTCCGCCACCTCCAACTTCTGCTGGTGGTGGTGGCGAACACGCCCATCACCCTCTCCCGCGAGGCCGCCCGAGCGCCGCGCCTCGGGGGCGGGCCAGCCAGCGGCCGCCCCGGGGGCGTTCCCGCCCGACCAGCAGCGATTGCAGGGCCACTGTTCAACCACCACTACCATAGGTAGTGATTGGGAGGTCCTGCTCCTCCTCCTCCTCCTCCTCCTCCTCCTCCTGCTCCTGCTCCTTCTCCTCCTCCTCCTCCTCCTCCTCCTCCTCCTCCTCCTCCTCCTCCTCGCCCAAGCCGTTCCGAGGGAGAGTTCGGCACGATCGGCATGGGTACGGCTCGGAGACAAGTCGACTGGGGTGAATTGCACGGGCCCACTCGTCGGCATGCGATTGTACCTGTGCAGTCCCCCGTCGGTGTCGCGAATCGACGTGTGTGTGTTTTTCCCGATGCGTTTGGCAGCTCTTGGACGTCGATGAGCTATTCCACCCAGGTCCACTTGGAACGCGGTGCCATGGGTACGTGGAGTTCCCCTGGCAGCTTTCGAAAAGAGCGTTCTGATATTGGGCGTTCTTTCAAATCCCGAAGGGAAGAATGGGGACGAAGACCGACAGCAGTCCCTGTCGATTTTGAAGCAGGGTTCGCTGTCGGCGTCGCCGCGGACGCTGTCCGCTTGAAATGACAGGGCGCCTGCCCAACAGCGGCCGCTGTCGGTTTGGGACAGCATTTGCTGTTTGGGGCAGAGATGGGGGTTAGGGTCCCGCAGGGGGGGGGCTATAGACACCGTTCCTGAGCCCCTACAGGCCGTACCAATTGTTTTCCGTACCCATTTCGGGCGTCCAAAGAAGAGGTTCTGAGTTTTTGTTCGCCGCGTCCGTGCTTTTGAGGCCCTTGAGGCACTTCCAGGGCCCCGGGGCGTTCCATAAACTGCTCAGGATGACAGGCTGGTCCTTGGAGAAGGGCCCGGGGTAGGCCCGTCCCCCTCGGGACCCCTTTCTTCCCTGCCAGGATGAGGTGAGACCCCGGCAGGGCGCCCGAGAAACCAGCCCGCCCGTAGGTGCCCCACGAAAATTAGCTACCCCTCGAAGGCCCAGGCGACAGACAGAAGTCCTGGGCCACCTTCGGAAGTTGTTGGGAAGTCATTGGAGAACGTGCCCCTAGATCTCTTGCAATTCGTAGGATGCCCAGTCGAACGCGCCTGCTGATGCACACGCAGGACGAGGAAGCGCATCCATCGCCACCACGCCTCCGGACTTCGACGAGGAGGAGAGGGAGAAGGGAAGGGCTTGACGTCTCCACGCTGGGTCTGCCGCCGCCGCCGACTACGACTACGACGACGAGGACGACGAGGATGATGATGATGATGATGATGATGATGATGATGATGATGATGGTGATGGTGATGGTGATGGTGATGGAAATGGTAATGGTGATGGTGATGACGGCTGATTGATGACGGCTGATGATGATGTTGTTGATGATCATGACGATAATGATGATGATGTTGATGATGATGCAGAGTCTGATGATAATGCTGATGATGATGGTGGTGTTAGTGACGATGATTATGATGATGGTGGTGATGATGATGGTGACAATGATGGTGATGATGATGATGATGATGATGATGATGATGATGATGATGATGATGATGATGATGATGATGATGATGATGATGATGATGATGATGATGGTGCGGATGCTGATGCTGTTTTGATGATGGTGGTGACGTTGGTGATGGTGATCAGGAGGAGGAGGAGGAGGAGGAGGAGGAGGAGGAGGGGGATGAGGAGGGGGATGAGGAGGAGGAGGAGGAGGAGGCTTGGCGGTTGCGTCTTCTCGCCCTCCCCAGCACGTCGCTCCCTCGAACGCAGTGCAGCTACGGCGAAGTGGTAGGCCTTCGCTGGGATGCAGTTTTGCCATGGGTCGGGCCTTAGAAGGCCATCAGAGCGGATAGTTGAGACTCTGGCCTTCTCGAACAATCATTTGAAAAGTTGTGCAGTGCCTATGTCTTGAATTCAGAAGGTGCAGCGGGAGCGACAGGAGAAGCAGTAGGAGGAGGAAACACGCGTTCCTCCTCGTCCTTCTCTCTGGCTTCCTGATGTAGCCGTCTTGGCAGAAGCTCCTGTTCTTGTTCCCCGAGACAGTTGCTATATTTCAGCTGCTCCCTCACGACTTAGTTTCAGATGGCCAGATAAGGGGCCATACCCAATCCATGAACCCGTTCGCAAAGTTACTTGTCGCGGCCGCCTTGTCCCGGGGGTGCCTGTGTATCCAGGAGTGGGGCCGCCAGGCAGCAAGCCACCGACGTGGCGATGCGGCGCGACCCAATATACTCCTGATTCTCGCCGATGACCTGGGGACAAATGACGTCGGCTGGGTGAACAAAGACAACGCAAACGACATCAGCACGCCCAACATCGACTCGCTGGCGGCCCAGGGCGTCAAGCTGACCAGCTTGTACGTGCAGCACGTCTGCGGGCCCTCCCGCGCGGCGCTCATGACGGGCAGGTACCCCTTCCACCTCGGCCTTCAGCACGCCAACATCGTGGCTGAGCAAGAGAACGGCGTGCCGAGGAACGAGTCGACCATTGCCTCTGCGCTGCAGGCGCTGGGCTACACGACGTACGGTGTGCGTCATCCCCTGCCATCTCCTCCTCATCCACCTCCTCCTCCTCCTCCTCCTCCTCCTCCTCCTCCTCCTCCTCCTCCTTCTCTTCCTCCTCAACCTTCTCCACCTCCTTCTCCTCCCCCTCCTCTGGCTCCTCCTCCTCCTCCTCCTCCTCCTCCTCCTCGTCCCCTTCCCCAGTCCTCCAGTGTCGCAGGAGGTGGACACAAGCACACGCATCTGCTTCGCATGGTCTGCGTCGAGTGGGCCGGTTCCCGGCCCCAGTGTCCATAGAACACGCTTACAGCGAATAACCTGGAAACGGGCCCATACCTCTTGTGCCCACGTGGCAAAAACGTCGTGCGACGTGTGGCTTCGTCGTCGTCGTCGTCCTCCTCCTCCTCCTCTTGCTGGTCCCCACGCTCCCCCTCTGCCCCCCCCTCACTCCCTCATCCTGGCCGTTTCTCCCTCCTGTCTATTCCTTGGGACCCGCCGTAGCACTCCAAACATCCCACACGACCCCCACTACCCTTCCCAAGTGCCCATGCGAAGCCCAGATTCTGCTGCTCTTTCCTCTCCTGCTCCTCCTCCTCCTCCTCCTCCTCCTCCTCCTCCTCCTCCTCCTCCTCCTCCTCCTCCTCCTCCGTCCTATTTGACTCCTCATAAATAGCTCCTCCCTGTCGCTCCCCCCAGACGTGTTGGTAGGGCGGGCCAGGCATTTCGCATGAGACTTCCTCATTGCTTGCGGTCCTGCAGCTCGACAAACCACGGATGGAGGGCGGGCCGTATTCAAAATGTGGTTCTCGCCTTAGCGCCGCGCGCATTCGTTTTAAAAGGTCGCAGCAGCTTCACGGATGGAGGGCTGTCTTTTTTCAATATGTGGTTCTCGCTCTAGCGCCGCGCACATTGGGCTTCAAAGTTTGTAACGGTTTCACGAATTGTTGCCGCTTCTGTTTCAAATGTGGTTATTGCCGTGGCGCCGCGCATATTCATTCGTTCAAAAGTGTGCAGCAGTGTTGAGGATTCCAATGCTGAGGTTCCAGGAATGGCGTTCTAGGACTGTCAAAACGCAGCCGTCGCGCTGATTCGCTGTGGTGAAATGCCAGCATGTGCACCCTGGCGCGATGTAGGATTGCCTGGGCGCGAATTGTTGCCGCTTCTGTTTCAAATGTGGTTATTGCCGTGGCGCCGCGCATATTCATTCGTTCAAAAGTGTGCAGCAGTGTTGAGGATTCCAATGCTGAGGTTCCAGGAATGGCGTTCTAGGACTGTCAAAACGCAGCCGTCGCGCTGATTCGCTGTGGTGAAATGCCAGCATGTGCACCCTGGCGCGATGTAGGATTGCCTGGGCGCGACAGTCACGTTGATTCGCGGCGTGAAAGTCCCAATAATTGTGTTCTGGCACGGTTACAGATTCTCAGATGGTTGTCTTCCAATGGTGCACGTCCCGCAAGGAAAGTGAATCATAGACGCGTCGCGTAACCCCATCAGCCTCTCCAGAAACGATGCCCAGACGAGGTGCCCTGAACAGGGATGTGAAAGAGCATGCAGTGGAACAACAGGCTGGGTAAGACGTCGTACCTCAAGAGGGGTGGTATGGAGTATGGAGGAGGAATCGGAGGAGCAGGAAAGGAGGAGGAGGAGGAAGGAGAGGGGGGGGAGGAGGAGGAGGAGGAGGAGGAGGAGGAGGAGGAGGAGGAGGAGGAGGAGGAGGAGGAGGAGGAGGAGGAGGGAGGAAGAAGGAGGAGGAATAGACGGATTAGGAAGAGGAGGAGAAGGAGGAGGAGAGCGAGCAGAAAAGCCAGAAGCCTCATGGGTGCCTCTCGGAGTCTCGTCGGATTTCTTCCGAGAGCTTCTTGGAGTCCTCTTGGGGTGTCTTGGGGGTCTCTTGGCAGTCCCGGGTGCCTCATGGGGCGTCTTGGGTACCTCTGGTGGGCCTCTGGGGGGCTCCTGAAGCCCAACATGTGGCCAACAATTGGGTCAGATAAATGATTTTGGCTTCCTCGCCGAGGCCTTTTTGGATGCTCTCACGCCTCGCGCCCCCCCCCATTCAAACCCGGGGGGAGGGGGTGAGAGGAGGGGTACAGACAACCTCCCCGCCACCAAGCTGTCTCGCTCACTCCCACCCGCCCTCCCAACACATAAGCAGCACCCTGGCCTCAGCATGTTCACCGGTCGTCCTTGGATGGACGGCCACTGGGAGCCAAAGCAGGTTCCATGTGCGCAACGCTGGGGCGAGGTGCGCCACGCGTGCCAGGCGCGCCACGCGCGTCAGGTGCGCCAGGCACCCCATGTGGCCCAAGCGTGCCAGGCACGTGATCCCACCACCCTTGTCGAAGAGGAGTGCGCAATCGCGGCGGGGTGGCCATCACAGCGTTTGGTGGGCCTGCATATAGCAGGCACTATGCCAGCACCCCCGCCGTCCAAGTCAATTACTCCGACGGTAGGACCCCGCACGAGAATATATTTAGCTTGTCCCTCGCCCTTTTCTTCTTCGACTGGCGGAGGCCTTCCTTCCGCCCTCTGCGTCCTCCTCCTCCTCCTCCTTCTCATCCTTCTCCTCATCCTGTTCATTCTTGTCCTACTCGTTGCATGTCTTATCCTCTTCCTCTTCCGCCTCCTCCTTCTCCTTTTCCTCCTCGTCCCCGGGAATTCCCCATGTCGGGCACTCGGGCCCATGACAGTAACAAGTTTGTCGACGACCAGCTCGGCATGCAGGGAGGGGTGGCCCGAGAGGGCTCCGGCCTGAGACTTCCTTTCAATTCACTCACAGACGAGGCTCCCGCCTGAGACTTCCGCCATACTCAAGTGTGAAGAAACCAAAATGTGACAACAGTTACAGGATTCCGATGGCCCGCTTGGATTACTCACATGAGCTGCGGGCCCCATAGGGAAGGGGGCTCCCGCCTGAAACTTCCTTGCAGTTCACTCACAGACGATGCTCCCGCCCGGGACTTCCGCCATACTCAAGCCTGAGGAAGCCAAAAGTGACGACACTTGCAGGATTCAGATGACCCGTTCTGATTACTCACATGAGCTGTAGGCCCCATCAGGAAGGGGCTCCCGCCTGAGACTTTCTCGCAATTCACTCACGAGGCTCCCGCCTCAGATTTCCACCATACTCAAGCTTGGAGAAGCCAAAAGTGACGACAGCTACAGGATTCAGATGACCCGCTCGGATTACTCACATGAGCTGCGGGCCCCATAGGGAGGGGGTTCCCGCTTGAAACTTCCTTGCAGTTCACTCACAGACGAGGCTCCCGCCCGAGACTTCCGCCATGCTCAAGCTTGAGGAAGCCAAAAGTGACGACAGCTACAGGATTCCGATTGCCCGCTCGGATTACTCACGCGAGCTGCAGGCCCCATGGGGAAGGGGCTCCCGCCTGAGACTTCCTCGCACGTCACTTACAGACGAGGCTCCCGCCTGAGACCTCCGCCATGCTCAAACTTGAAGAAGCCCAAAGTGACGACAGCTACAGGATTCCGATTGCCCGCTCGGATTACTCACGCGAGCTGCAGGCCCCATGGGGAGGGGGCTCCCGCCTGAGACTTCCTCGCACGTCACTTATAGACGAGGCTCCCGCCTGAGACTCCCGCCATACTCAAGTTTGAAGAAACCAAAATGTGACAACAGTTACAGGATTCCGATGGCCCGCGCGGATTACTCACACGAGCTGCGGGCCCCATAAGGAAGGGGACTCCCGCCTGAGCCTTCCTCGCAATTCACTCATGGACGAGGCTCCCGCCTGAGACTTCCGCCAGACTCAAGCTTGAAGAGTTTAACAGTGACAACAGGTACAAGATTCCGATGGCCCGTTCGGCTTGCTCACATGAGCTGTAGGCCCCATGGGGAAAAAGCTCCCGCTTGAAACCTATGCGCAATCCACTCACACAGGCGAGGCTCCCGCATGATATGTCCGCCATGCTCGCCATACTCAAGCTTGAAAACGGCCGAGGTGACGGGGTCCCGCCTGAGACTTCTTGTCAATTCATTCACGAGGCTCCCGCCTGAGATGTCCACCATACTTAAACTTGAAGAAGCCAAACAGTGACGACTGCTACAAGATTCAGATGACCCGCTCATATTACTAACATAAGCTGCGGGCCCCATAGGGAGGGGGCTCCCGCCTGACACTTCTTTGCGGTTCACTCACAGACGAGGCTCCCGCCCGAGACTTCCGCCATGCTCAAGCTTGAAGAAGCCAGAAGTGACGACAGCTACAGGATTCCGATGGCCCGCTCGGATTGCTCACACGAGCTGCGGGCCCCATGGGGAAGGGGCTCCCGCCTGAGACTTCCTCGCAAACCACTCATGGATGAGGCCCCCGCCTGAGACTTCATACCCAAGCTCGCAGAAACCAAAATGTGTCAACAGTTAAAGGATTCCGATGGCCCGCTCGGATTACCAACATGAGCTGCGGGCCCCGTCAGGAAGAGGCTCCCGCCTGAGACTTCCTCGCAAGTGACTCATGGACGAGGCTCCCGCCTGAGACTTCCGCCAGACTCAAGCTTGAAGAGTTTAACAGTGACAACAGGTACAAGATTCCGATGGCCCGTTCGGCTTGCTCACATGAGCTGTAGGCCCCATGGGGAAAAGGCTCCCGCTTGAAACCTATTTGCAATCCACTCACACAGGCGAGGCTCCCGCATGATATTTCCGCCATACTCGCCATACTCAAGCTTGAAAACGGCAGAGGTGACGGGGTCCCGCCTGAGACTTCTTCTCAATTCATTCACGAGGCTCCCGCCTGAGATTTCCACCAGACTCAAACTTGAAGAAGCCAAAAGTGACGACTGCTACAATATTCAGATGACCCGCTCATATTACTAACATAAGCTGCGGGCCCCATAGGGAGGGGGCTCCCGCCTGACACTTCTTTGCGGTTCACAGACGAGGCTCCCGCCTGAGACCTCCGCCATGCTCAAACTTGAAGAAGCCAGAAGTGACGACAGTTACAGGATTCCGATGGCCCGCTCGGATTACTCACACGAGCTGCGGGCCCCATGGGGAGGGGGCTCCCGCCTGAGACTTCCTCGCAAGCCACCCATGGATGAGGCCCCCGCCCGAGACTTCATACCCAAGCTCGCAGAGACCAGAAGTGACGACCGTCACAGGAGTCCGATGGCCCGCTCGGATTACTCACGTGAGTTGCGGGCCCCATAAGGAAGAGGCTCCCGCCTGAGACTTCCTCGCAAGCGACTCATGGACGAGGCTCCCGCCTGAGACTTCCGCCATACTCAAGCTTGAAGAAGCCAAAAGTGACAACAATTGCAGGATTCCGATGGTCCGTTCGGGTTACTCACATGAGCTGCGGGCCCCATAAGGAGGGGCTCCCACTTGAACCCCCCTTGCAATTCACTTACAGACGAGGCTCCCGCCTGAGACTTCCTCGCGGTTCACTCACAGACGAGGCTTCCGCCTGAGACATCCTCCATATTCATACCTCAGGAGCCCAGAAGTGACGACAGTTGCAGGATCCAGATGACCCGTTTCGGATTATTCACATGACTTGCAGGCCCCATAAAAAAAGGAGGTTCTTGCCTGAGACTTCTTCGCAAGCCACTCATTGACGAGGCTTCCGCCTGAGGCTTCCGCCATAGTCAGGCTGCAGGAGCCCAAACTTGAGGACAGTTACAGGAGTCCGATGACCCGCCTCGGATTCGATCATGAAGTGCGGGCCCCACAGGGAGGAGGCTCCCGCTTGAGACTGCCTCGCAATTCTTTCACAGACGAGGCTGCCGCCTGAGATGAGTGAGTGCGTGAGTGAATGAGTGAGTGAGTGAGTGAGTGAGTGTTGATGATGATGATGCTGATGCTGATGCTGCTGCTGCTGCTGATGATGATGATGATGATGATGATGATGATGCTGATGCTGATGATGATGATGATGATGATGATGATGATGATGATGATGATGATGATGATGATGATGATGATGATGATGGTAATGATGATGATAATGCGAGTGAGTAAAGGTAGGTTGGTGAGTGAGTGGGTGAGTGCGTGAGTGGGTGATGGTGATGATTGTGTGAGTGAGTGTGTGAGTGGGTGACTGAGTGGGTGAGTGAGTGAGTGAGTGAGTTAGTGAGTGTGAGTGATCATGTGTGTGAGTAGTTGAGTGAATGAGTGTGCGATTAGAGAAGAGGAGAGGATATGTTCTCTTGTTCCGTCGCGGGGGGGTGCAGAGAAAACAAGAACCCCACGTTGGATGCGGGGAAAAACCACTGCACTGTGATCGCGGGTTGCCCGCGCATGATCCAGAATTTTGCTCGCAGTGCCTTGTCTATAATTTGTTGATAGGGGTACTGGCCCTGCGCACAGCAGGCAATATGCGGGCACCCCCTCCGTCCCTTACAACAAAATATTCAAAGTACTCGGGCCCCCCCCTGATCATGACCC
>CAUYUJ010003514.1:181693-184193 GCA_963575745.1 Prorocentrum cordatum | reverse complement strand
CAGGGCCGAATTTGTTCCGGGGGGGGCTCTTTATAATAATAGTAGAAGAGGAATATATATATATATATATGTATATATATAATGTGTATATATAGATCGATAAGTGAATATATGCTATATATGCATGCGTACACATATACGGTTGTAATTATGTATGGTTGTAGGTATGTATGCATATGATCACATACGTATGTAGATGTGTATGCATGCATGTAGGTATGTGTATACGTGTGTACGCATGCATGTATGTATGTATGTATACATACATGCATGTATGTATGTATGCATGTATGTATGCATGAATGTATGTATGTATGTATGGATGTATGTATGTATGTGCATGTGCATGTATGCACGTATGCACGTATGCATGTATGTATGTGTGTATGTATGTATGTATGTATGCATGCATGCATGCATGCATGCATGGATGTGTGTATGTATGTATGTATGTATGTATGTATGTATGTATGCATATAAGTATGCAGTGATGGATATATGTATGCACGTATGTATGTTTGTGTGGATGTGCATATCTATTTTTTATATGTATATATGTATATGTAGATATGTATGTATGCATGTATGTTTGCGTATATGTACATGCACGTATGCATGAATGTGTGCATTATGCGTATACATGTCTGTAGGTCTGTATCGCGCTCTGTCTCCCTCTTCCTCCCGTTCTCTCTCGTTGTTCTCTCTCTCTCTCTCTCTTTCTATCTCTCACTCTCTCTCCCTCTCTCTTCTCTCTCTCTCTCTCTCTCTTGTTATTTCTCTCTCACTCCCTCGCTATCTGTCTATATATATATATGTATGTGGGTATCCTCTCTCTCTCACACTCTTGCGCAGCGCAGGCCGCCCCTTAGCCCTTCGGATCGGACGAAAATTGGGATAGGTGTTCTGATTGGCCCACCCAGGGCCGCTGCGCTCTGCCCCCCCCCTTCGCCCCCACCCCCAAGGGGCTGGTTTCCCCCTACACCCTCTGTCCTTCGCCCTCATACCCCCGACCCTCCACCCTCCTCCCACGTCCCCCTCTCCCCTCCTTCTTTATCCAATCCTGGACGTCTTGGACATGAGCGTCCGCAGTGTGAGCTCGGTTCAGTGATGAGGCGTTTAGCGGTTGGCTCGCAGTCTACGACAGCGCCCAGGTGGGTGCGGCAAACCGCCGCAGGAAATCATCTACAGGATTTGTTTTTTTTTGCTTCCCTTCAACTCATATCTGCTTTCGTTGAACTTACTGTGTCGTTACGGCGAGGTAGGCGTCGAGCCAAACTGGGTGGATGCAAATGGTCTCGGGCCGGACTAGCTGCATACAGCCAGCTTGGCGCAGAACTCTGCATGTAGCCAGTTCCGCGCCAAACTACATACATGCAGCTAGTCTGGCGAGCGACTAGTTCTGTGCAGACGGCTTCGCCGACGACAAGTCTTGTGTCATGCCAACTTGGGCCAACGACATGTGTTCGGATGCTCCAGTTCTCCCAGTAGCTGCGATGTTTCGCACATCCACCTCATGCCAGCTAATTTCCAACCCTTGCCTTTACTATCCCTCTCGTTCGTCTTCCTCGAACCTGCTCCTCCTCTTCGGAGGAGGGAGGATCACCACCGCCCTCCTCCGCCGCTTTCTCGACATGTCCACCCCCTCGTGAGCCGGTGCCCCAGAACCCCAGGAGGCGGTGGACATGGACGGTGCCGGGGCCCCGGGCGGGGGGGGGGCCCAAAGATACCCACACCCATCGTCTCCTGGGACCCTGGGACACCGGCTCCCGAAGCGGTGGACATGTACTAACCCATGCCTAGCAACAAAGCGTTGCCGCCAGGCACGCGGAGGAGAAGCGAGACGTGCCGTTCTTCATGTACCTGGCGTACTCCGCCGTGCACACCCCGCTGCAGGCGCCCGAAGAGGCGTTGGCCCGCTTCTCTGGCGTCAAGAACCAGAAGCGGATGAAGTGCTCCTCCTCCTTCTCCTCCTCCTCCTCCTCCTCCCCCTCCTCTCATCTCCTCCTCTCATATCATATTCCTCCTCCTCCTCCTCTCATCTCCTCCTCTCATCTCCTTCTCCTCTTTCTCCTCCTCCTCCTCCTCATGCTCCTCCTCCTCCTTCTCCTCCTCCTCCTCTGCCTCCGCCTCCTCCTCCTCCTCCCGCTCCTTCTCTTTCTCCTCTTATCTCCTCCTCTTCCTCCTCCTCCGCCTCCTCCTCCTCTCCTCCCCCTCCCCCTCCAACTACCACGACAACTACTACTACTACGACCACCACCACCACCACCACCACCACCACCACTACTACTACTACTACTAGTACTACTCCTACTACTACTACAACTACTACTACTACTACTACTACTACTACTACTACTACTACTACTACTACTACTACTACTACTACGACTACTACTACTATACTACTACTACTACTACTACTACTACTACTACTACTACTACTACTACTACGACTACTACTACTACTACTACTACTACTACTACTGACTACTACTACTAC
>CAUYUJ010003514.1:89193-176693 GCA_963575745.1 Prorocentrum cordatum | reverse complement strand
CTCTCAAGGCGACAGCAACACGACACCAATGATGCGGAGTTGCGCATGCGCGAGCAGGTTTGGTCGCAACATCAGTTTCTTTGGAAACGCGCAATATCACTATTCAAAATGACTTCGTGCCCGCGCCGATTCGCAATCTAACTGTGGAATTTGCAGCCCGCCTGGGATTCATGAGAGCCCTATGGTTTACTGGGTGTGGTAAGTTATTTTCTGATCCGAAGCCATCTTGTTATAATACCTACAGAACCATCCTTCAGTGATAAGGAGGTTGTGGTGGGTGGGGGGGGTCATGATTATATGTGCGATTGGGGTCAGATCAGATTCGGCGGAAACCAGTCGGGCACCACGGAGCACCTGTTCGGCCACCTATCTATCGATATCACTCCCTTTCAACTTGACGATGTCGCATTCGATCGATGGCGCGCGTATCGGTCGATCTCACATGTTTCAATCACCATCGACCCTCATTATCAATATCGTTGTCGATTCGTCCATCGATCTCGTTATCGATTTCATTACCGATCTCACAATCGACCGCACGGGACACCACGGGACACCATGCGACACAACAGGACACCGCGCTGCGGGACACCACGGGACACCTCAGGACACCACGGGGCACTTGTGGGACACCCCCGAGCCACCGCCGGCCAACTGGGGGGCGCACGGTCATCGAGTTCGGTTTCGCCCTAGCCACGGCGGGTTCATTCCTGTCGCAAGCCCATGCAGCTTCGCCTCGCCCGCACGCACGACACGAAACCAAACCGATTTCCCAGTGGGGGTCTCCGCCTCACTTCAAGCTCATCCCCCAACCTTCGACGTCAGGGGGGCGGGATCCTGGCCAGACCACGCAAGACGAGTGTCTTGCTAGGCCTCCAGGGAGGTAAAGGAGGTCCAATGCCTCCTGAGCCCCCGTCCCCCTGTGGGCTGACGTCGCGGTAAGCTCGTGTTCGCTAGCAACATGTGCATTCGGTCGCACTCACAAACATCCAAGGAATTTTCGGCACGGCGATGCACTGAGGATGTTTGCTGCCATCTTGAAGGCCTCTCGGGCCATCCTTAAGGGCCAGTCTGGGGGGGGGCTTCGCAGCCCGTCTTGGGCTTACAGACGCCCGAACAGGCGAGAACACACAAATCATTCCAAAACCTATGCAAGATGACGTCTGTTTTTTGAAACCCTCTTGTGGGTCCTCTCTGGGCCCTCTTTCGCGTCTCGTGCCGTCTTGAGGCCATCCAGGGTTTTGTTGAGGCCTCTCTGGCGCGTTGTCTTCTGGAGCCATCTTGGACAGCATGTGCCTCGACATGCTGGGAGGAGTGTGGCCCGCGCCCGGGACCGGGGCCGAGGAGGCCAGGGAGGGGGCCGACAAGGGCCCGGAGGTAGAGGAGGAGCAGGTCGAGGTAACACATCTGCATTGGGGTTGACCTGGTCGTTGCGCGAAAGAGTGGTGAGAGAAGCAAGGGCGCGTCTCTCATCGTTGTTTTACTGTTGCCTCTCGGACCTTCTATCGCGTCGAATCCACGCTCGCATTCACACATCATCAGGACGAAGTTCGCTATACATGGATGGCCTTGTGCAGCTGCCACACTTCATAACTTCTAGAACACACGGCCGTTTTGAAGCAAGTTGTGGTATTGGGATGGCCCGCAGCCCGCTGGAAAATAGCGCCAAGCTGGTGCTCCGTATGCGCACCGATTGCTTCGAGGTCGCCCAGCTTGGCACTGAGGGATACGGTGCCAGACCGAACACCCCAGCGCCAGCTACCAACGCCATAGGATCGCAGTGCGCCTTCGAGCCCATTGAGGTCGCTCCTCGCCATAAAAACCCAATGAGTCTCGCAGTGCGTCCGTCTGCGAGTGCCTCTGGCGTATCCTCGCAGGCTGCCCTCCTCGGCTCAGCAGCAGCACGACCTCCTCCTCCTCCTCCTCCTCCTCCTCCTCATCCTCCTCCCTCCTCCTCCTCCTCCTCCTCCTCCTCCTCCTCCTCCTCCTCCTCCTCCTCCTCCTCCTCCTCCTCCTCCTCCTCCCTCCTCCTCCTCCTCCTCCTCCTCCTCTTTCCTCCTCCTCCTCCTCCTCCTCCTCCTCCCTCCTCCTCTCCTCCTCCTCCTCCTCCTCCTCTTAGTCCTCCTCCTCCTCCTCCTCTCCTCCTCCTCCTCCTCCTCCTCCTCCTTCCTCCTCCTCCTCCTCCTCCTCCTCCTCCTCCTCCTCCTCCTCCTCCTCCTCCTCCTCCTCCTCCTAGTGTCGCAGAGGGCCCGCGGGGAAGGCCCCCGACCCCGTGCGCGGGGGGGCCCGCACCGGCGAGCGCGACGGGTGCACGCATCCGATCGTCGCCTGGTGCTCGTGCACCGCTGCTCCTCCCCCGTGCCACTCCCGGCTTTTCTCTTGGGGGGGGTCCTTTCGATGCGCGCTCGCTTGGGCCTCCTCACCTGCTCCTCCTCCTCCTCCTCTTAGTCCTCCTCCTCCTCCTCCTCCTCCTCCTCCTCCTCCTCCTCCTCCTCCTCCTCCTCCTCCCCCGCCTTCCCCCCGCACCCCTCGGCCTGCCCCCCGCCGCCGCCGTCCATCCTCTATCCTTCCCCTCTTCCCCATCCATCCCCACCCTTTCGTGAGATTCGGCGTCGCAGAACCATGGGAAATGTTAGCCAGCGTGGGGCCCAAACAGTGCGTTATTGCGTGATTTCAAGGTGGAGCTTTGTGGTGAAAGCTATGTCGTGTAAACTATGTGGTGTGAGCTATGGAGGTGGAAACAATGCGATGCGAGTTATGTGGTGTAAGCTATGCCGTGTAAGCAAGGCGGTGTGAATTGGAGGTGAAGGTTAAGGGTTTTATCTGTGTGGTGTGATCTTCGCTGTGTCGTACATGCGGTGTAAGCTATGTAGTGTAAGCCAGGTGGCGAAAGCCGCGTCGTTTAGGCTCAGAGCACGGGGCGTCCACGAGGCGCCCACGAGGCTGCACGGACGCCAACGTGGCACAACCTCGGGAAACCCACCCAGCACACGGGACGCCCACGAGGCAGAACGGGCGGCAAGTTGGCGCGAGTGTCGGCCTACCCCTGCCAGGACACGGGGCGCCCACGAGGCGACGCGGGCGGCAACGTGGTGCAACCTTGGCATGCCCCGCAAGCGCGGTGCGCCCACGAGGCGCCCAAAACGGGCACGGGCGCCAACGTGGCGCAACTTCGGCATACTCCCCAAGCGTGGGGCGCCCACAAGGCGCCCACGAGGCGGCACGGGCGCCCACGTGGCGAACGCCAGGAATACCCTACCAGTCATCTCAAGCAACAGAAGCAAGAGCACCTTTTTGCAAGCGCTGTTCGAGGAACATCGTCAAAAGCACGACCGGAGCCCTAGACCACATATTTTTGCAGCATTTCTCGAGCAGGATCGATCCGTGAGGACCTCCGGGCCCGAAGCAGGGCGAAATCGCCAGCTGCTAAAAGATGTGACGCCTGGATCTCAGGTTCTCCCCTCGCTCATCAAGGTACGCGGCCATGCTGAGCCTGCTGGACGAGGGGGTGGGCACGGTCTCAACGGCGCTGGGGGGGGGGGGGGGGCGCGCGGCAGGCCGCGGTCCAATCTCCCCCGCCCATTGACGAGGAGAGGGGGGGCAATGGCGCGGAGGGAGAGGAGGAGGAGAGTGAAGTCCGAAGGGCGGAGGAAGAGGAGGAGGAGGAGTAGGAGGGGGAGGAGGAGGAGGAGGAGGAGGAGCAGGAGGAGGAGCAGGAGGAGGAGGAGGAAGATTAGTGGCGAGGAGAAGGAGGAGGAGGAGGAGGAGGAGGAGGGCGAAGGTCAAGTGCAAAGGGTGGAAGAGGAGGAGGAGGAGCAGGAGGAGGAGGAGGAGGAAGACTAGGAGGTCGGATCTGGATTGGGATCGTGGAGTTCGGGCGTCTGCTCTAAGCCATTGCGAGGGCTTGAACCTGCGCCGCGCGTCAGCTCTGAGTGGCAGGGCGAGGAGCAGGAGGAGAAGGAGGAGGAGGAGGAGCAGGAGGAGGAAAAGTGCGAGGAGGAGGAGCAGGAGAAGAGGAGGAGGATCAGGAGTAGGAGGAGGACACGACATATTAAAAGCAGGGCGTCGCTGCTGGCCACGAGAGCGGCCTTCCCGTCGCGCTCCTGCCGAGCGGGCGCCGTCGCCTAAGTACGCTTGGAAATCCCCAGTGCCCCACGCCTCCCACTCCTGCAGAGTGATCGGCGCGGCGGCCCAGATTGGCGGGTCACTGCAACGTGTCTTCCGCGCACGGCCGGCACGCAGATTGGATATGTACCCATCGTTCGACACATGGCCTGGGCACGGGCGCTGCAGGCCCGCGAGCCTTGTCTTGGCGTATCCGCCGCAGCGCGCACACCAGACCCAGGGGCCCGTGCGCCAGAGGCGATGGCCGTGCGCCGTGACTACCCGCGGCTCAATCCTCACTGGCAGGCGGACTGCGGCGTGCCCCTCACACCGCTTGTCGGTGAGGGCCTGGTGACTCGTGCCGCGCTTGCCGCAGCGCTGGCATGCCCAGCCCCCCTAGGCCTTCGAAGGCTCGTGGCGGCGACCCTCCTCCACGACCAGCTGCAGGCCGATGCGCAGGGCCTGCGAGCCTCGCGGCGGCGGCGGCTGCATGTCTGGCCACTCGTCCTGAGTGCTGAACACGCGCTCTGCGAGTTCGGCTTGGAAGTCCAAGGCGAAGCGGGCCTGGGCGGCCGTCTCATTGCAGGCCTGCTGGACTTATACCAGCGACTCGTTGCCTCCGCTGGCTGCGCCTTCGCCGGCCCAGGCGTCAGCACCGCGATTGGACATGGCCACCAGGCGCTCCGCAGCTGACGCGCCCTGCAGCTGCGAGTCCGTGCCGTGGGCCTTCACCTTGCCGAAGTCGATGCCGTCGGGCCCGAGGCCGATGTCCTCAAGCTTGAACCAGATGCGTCGCCAAACGTCCGCGTTCGGACGGACAGCGCACGTGCACCAGTGGCGGCCTGCGGTGATGCCGTCGAGCACCGACTGGCGATCGACTTGCACACACATGCATCGCGTGGTCGAGGACGACGGCCACGGCATGCAATTCGGCCCTGTCGATGTTGCGCTGCACCGGCAAATGCAAGGTGAGCGGTCCCCAGAGGGCGGGTGAGGCTGCGCTAGCCTCCTCGGTCAGCGCCACCTGCTGCGCGCCCCATCCCGTTCTGCCCAGCCAGCGCCATCTCCCCTTCAGGGCGCCGTCTGTGGCGACCTCATCGATGACGAGGATGCTCTCGTCGGCCTCGGTCGATCGGACCGCCTCGACTTGTGGCGTGAAGGGCCGCTGCCACCCAGGGTGGGCGGTCAGGCCGCGATCCCAGCGCAGCCTGTCGGGGCTCGTCTCGATGGCATGCCGACAGGTGGCAGGCTTGGCCTGGCGGTACTCCCGGTAGCCTGAACACTCGCCGAGCCTGTGTTGCGCCGTGCCCAGGGCGTGCCTGCCCGCGTGGAGGCACGGGCGGCAGTGGGGGTCAGGGGCGGCACCGCTGGCATGCGCGCGCGCCTGCGTCCAGGGGCCTCCGGTGACGGCCTGCGACGCGAAGGCCATGCCTGCACCCCAGTGCCTGCGATGCTGAGCGCAGAAACTCCGCAACGGCTCGATGAAGGGCATCGGAGTCAGGCTGGCCATCTCCCAATCGGCCGCTATCCAGCGCGCCCACTGCTCGCGCTCCGCGTCCCACTTCGTCTGCGCAAGGACGTCGCGCGGGCACACATGCAGCACGTTGATGTGGATGCCCTCCCTCGTGACGAATGTGTCCCAAGCGGGCCACGTCCGACCTGCCTCCCTCGCTGTCAGGATAACGGAAGAGGCTGGGCCCCGCAGGCCCTTCCAGGTGTCGTCCCCGAGGAGCGCGACTTACTGCCTCCTCCACGTCACCTGCATAATGGACGGGGCGACCCTAGCATCCCATGCCTGCCCAGCCCACTCCCCGATCGGCGCCGCGAGGCATTCGGGACCTGGGTCCTCGCCCGAACACGCGAGCCGAAGTGACGTGCTCTTGAGGCGCGTCTTGCCCAGCAGCGTCTGGCCGACCATCGTCCGCACACTCTGGACCTCGGGTGGGGTGAGCGCCAGCGCTTTGTGGCCGAATATGGCTGCTGGCTTGAGGCCAATCTTGACCACCTTCCAGACCGCGGCGCCCTGCCTTCTGCGACCTCGGCCGCGCGACCACACTGGGCGAGGGTGAGGTCGTCAGCGTACTTGCTCAAGTCCACGGGCCACCTCGCGAGCGTGATGCCGCAAGGCTCGATCATGATGAGGTGGAGGGCCGCCATGGCGAACCTCGAGCCGGGCCCGATAAGTAGCAGAGATCATTGACACCAGACTGGAGTTGCAGTCGCCTCGTACCACTGTGCGCGCCGCCGAGAAGCTCACGAGCATCATGCGCAGGACTCGCTCCAGGAACCCCCGCCGCGGCCCCCACGCCCAGACATGCTTTAGTCGCACCCGCTCGAAGCATTTCACCAGATCCGGGAGCACCGTCGCCGCGGCGTCGCAATCGAGGCCCTCCCGAAGGCCCTGCGCCTCCTCTTCCGGAAGGTGTCCCCACGCAGCCTGCTCCGCCGAGCCCCCGCGGCGCGCCTAGTCATAGAGGAGGAGGAGGAGGAGGAGAAGGAGGAGGAGGAGGAGGAGGAGGAGGAGGCGGAGGAGGAGGAGGAGGAGACGGCTAGCTTGCGCCATCCACTGCCAGAGCAGGGCGAAGCGACCAGCCTCCCACAGCCGGACCAGCGTCGGCATCTTGCCGATCAGTTGGAGGCCGCCAGCGGCCTTCGGGATCATGAAGTAGATGAGGAGGTTGATCTGCGCCGGCCACAGAAGGGAGGCCTCGACCGTCATGAGGAGCTGGGCGAGGGCGCCCACGGCCGCCTCGGAGCTGTGGCGGATGACGCGAGGGTTCCAGTTCTCGACGCCCAGCCCCGCGCGCTCCTTGAAGCGCACTGCCACATTCCTCATGGTAGGCCCGTCCAGCACAGGCAGCGGCTCACCATCTGCAGCCCCCTCCAACCAGGCGCGTGGCACACCCTGCACGTCGTCGCAGTGGGCCTGCCAGACGTGGCTCCACTTCGCCATCTCGGCCTCGCACACGGCCCGGGTCTCGGCCGACGTAGCATTGCCCTTCGCTGCGGGGGTCCACATCCGCACCTGCTTCGGCATCCGACGCGGGCCGCCGGCATTGCCCACTGAGGATTCCTCGAAGCACTGTCGCAGCCGCGCCCTCACCGCAGCCTGATCGCCGCGCCGGGCGCGCCCTGCCGCACCTTGGGTGACCGTCCGCACGGCGTCGATCTGCCCTCTCTCGTCGCTGGCCGAGTCGAAGGCGGCCTGAGAGACCTCGCCTGCCTTGAGTCCGTGGGCTCGCAGCTCGCGGCACCATTCGGCCTCGGTCCTGCCATGCCGGAGGTCGGCGTGGATCCAGCGGGCCCTCCGCAAGAGGCGTTCGAGAAGCAACCCTCGCCTCTCCCTCTGGCGCTCATCCAGGGGCCGTGCCTCTGCGCACCTGGCGAGGTGGAACAACTCTCCCAGGAGATCCTCGAGCGCCTGCAAAGGGAAGGCGTGCCGCGACTGCGATGCATGCCCCCATGTGCGCGGTGCCCGTGGGGGCACTGTGCGCCCCCGCAGGGCCTCGCCACGGCCCCAAGACTTCGTGCCGGCGTCGCCGACGAGGTCGTGGCGCTGCAGGACCTCCTCCTCCAGCGCTACGATCACCTGTGCGTAGACGCCGTCCAGGTCCGCCTGCGACAGCGGCGACTCCTCCAGCGCGGACCAGCCCACGGGCTCCCGTTCAGACCCAATAGGTCAAACCATCGGGAGGGCTGTCGGCGCCACCGGCTCCCGAATCCAGGAGACCACAGGCTTCGCGTGGAGGCGCAACCGCATTGGCTTGCGCGGGCGCGAAGTCCACCCCTCCATCACCTTGACGCCAAGGACCTGAGGCTCCAGCCGCCGGTCCACCAGGAAGCAGTCGATGGTGGACCACTCGTCCCGCGTCCTGGACGTGCCTCCCATAGGAGCGATAGCCTGGCGCCCAGCCGCGCGACTACCTCGCACTCCCTAAAGTCGTCTATGGCCATGTTGGCGCCCAGGCCGACGATCCGCGGGACCTCCAGTGCGCACAACAGTCGCGCCAGGCGCTTCATCCAGTGCACATTCGCCTCGCTCCACCCCGCACTCGTGACCATGTAGACCGTCACGACGACCACCCCCTGCCAGAGGTTGAGCCAGCGCGCGGCGATCCTCCCTGGCACGCCTGGCGGACTAAGGTCCTCGCATGCCCGCGGCTCGACCCACTCTGAGCGCACGTGGCGGCGAGCCGCCACGTGCACGCCCGCTGAGACAGACCGCCTGTCCGTCCTTGGCATAGAGCGCACCACATGCTACTCGCATGCCAGCCTGCGGCCTCCATAGCCGCCCGCGCGCTGCCCTGGTCCTGCGCCTCCACCTTGACCTCCCGCAGACGGCGACGACCTCGGAGCCGAGGCCGCGCAGGAGAGCCGCCTGGCCAGCCCATGCGTTCCCGTGGAACTGCACGACGCTGACCCCATCCTTCCGCAACCCG
This sequence comes from Prorocentrum cordatum, assembly GCA_963575745.1. Taxonomy (NCBI): domain Eukaryota; class Dinophyceae; order Prorocentrales; family Prorocentraceae; genus Prorocentrum; species Prorocentrum cordatum. The sequence continues at coordinate 168,150 of CAUYUJ010003514.1, read as the reverse complement.
ACGCGGCTGCGGGGCCAGCAGCGGCCCCGCTCGTCGCCGGCGCAGCTCGTGAGCCCCCGCGGGCGCAACGAAAACGTCACGAAATTCGGCCCGCAAGTGTGAAGGCGTTCATGTCTACCCCTGCTACCCCGGCAGACTGCGGCTGCCAGCGGCGCGGGCCTTCGCCGCCTGCTTGAGCACGGACTTGTGCACCAGCTGGCCGAGGTACCCGGCGACGTCCTTGCCCTTCCCCTTTCCCGGGGCCCATTTCCCTTGACCCTGCTCTCCTTGTCGTCCTGCCCGAGGACGCGCGGGAACTCGTCCTGCTCCCCTTCCTCCAGCATCTCGAAGTCGAAGGTGTCCTCGCCTCCTGCTCCTCCCACGGCTGGGCCAGCAGCGCCGCCTTCTTCAGGGGCGACGGCGGGGACAGCGGCAGGCTGCCCAGGAGCACCAGCAGGACGAGCCTCAGCAGGGTTCGCGAGGCCGACTCCTCCTCCTCCTCCTCCTCCTCCTCCTCCTCCTCCCTCCTCCTCCTCCTCCTCCTCCTCCTCCTCCTCCTCCTCCTCCTCCTCCTCCTCCTCCTCCTCCTCCTCCTCCCTCCGCCGCCGTGGCAGTCACCTCATCGGCGGCTTGGGTGGCCTTGAGGCCGTCGCCCACGGCCGCCAGGCTATCCACGATCGGCTGCATGTCGGTGGCGACCTGCAGCAGGCCTTCGGTGAACAGCTGCAGCATCTCGTGCAGCTCGCGGGCCGAGGCCGGTCCGCGCGGCGGGGTCTGCGCGAGCTGCGCGGCCACCGCACTGGCCCGTGCCTCGCACTGCTGGACGGGGTTCTTCGCCCTCTGCAGCTCCTCGCGCTTGGCCGCGAGCTGCTGCTCGAGGTCGGGGATCTCCGTCCCCTCGAGGCGCTCCTCCAGCTTCTTGGCCTTCTGGAGCTTCTCCTCCCACTGGTTGAGCTGGACGTGGGCGGGCGTGCAGCGCCTTGAGCTGCTCCTGCTTGGGCCGTGCGCAGGGCGGCGATGTCGGTGTCGTCCTCGATGCCGTCGAGGGCCTTGATGGCCGCCTCCAGCTTGGCGATGGCCTGCTGGTCCCCCCCGCTGGCGCCGCCCGCGTCCACCTCCATGCTCTGCTGCCCGGCCTTGAGGTCGCGCACCTGCTTCTCCAGGGCCTTGATGCGCTCCTTATCCTTGTCCTTGTCCCTGTTGCTGCCCCTGGGCTGTCCCGGCGGCGCCTTCGTGGTGGGCTCCACGTTGCGCGCGCCGCATCGCCCTTTCGGGCGGTAGCACCCTCCCGCGCACACGGTGCGCCAGCCGAAATTACGGAGGGGTGCGCCGCGCGACTGACGTGTGCCGCAGAGCCAGTCCAGCTTGGCGCCATCCTGAGGAGGAGGAGGAGGAGGAGGAGGAGGAGGAGGAGGAGGAGGAGCAGGAGGAACAGGATGGCTTTTGCGCGCCATGCTGCCCGCTGCTGATCCGTGATGCTCGTCAAGCAGGCGCGCTGCCCGCCCGAGCCGCTCGCGCGGCCGCGCCGAGGGCGCGCGCCACGCCACGCGTGCAGCATCGGTGCGCGCGCCTGCCCGCTGCCGGCGCGCGCGCCGATGCCACGCCTCCTCGGAGGGCGCGGTGGTCCCAGCCCTGGCTGGTGCGAGCGACAGCTCGCTGGGAAGGCCCAGCGCCCCAAGCCCTGTGCTCGCCATGCCTGAGCCCAAACTGGGAGGAGGAGGAGGAGGAGGAGGAGGAGGAGGAGGAGGAGGAGGAGGAGGAGGAGCAGGAGCAGGAGCAGGGAGCAGGAGCAGGAGCAGGAGCAGGAGCAGGAGCAGGAGCAGGAGCAGGAGCAGGAGCAGAAGGGGAGCAGGAGGAGGAGCAGGAGCAGGAGCAGGAGCAGAAGGGGAGCAGGAGGAGGAGGAGGAGGAAGAGGAGGAGGAGGAGGAGGAGGAGGAGAAGGACCAAGGGCCGAGGGCCAAGGGCCAAGGGCCAAGGGTAGGAGGATGAAGCCATCTGTGCGCTGGGGCCGGTCCCAGACTCATCACTGGTGCGCCCGCCCCGGGGGCAAGGGCAGCAGTGCTCGCACGCCAACCGGAGGGGCCTCGGCAGGCAGGGGGTGGCAGGAGGACGTCACAGGACGTTCTGCTGAGCCGCTCCGTGAGGAGGGGGGGGAGGAGGCGCAGGGTGGCGGCGCGAAGAAATCAGTGAAACTAGAAGTTGGAATCAGTGAATTTGCGAGTTCACTGATTTTGCCCAAACCAGTTTTCGAATCAGTGAATTGGGCAGTTCACTGACCCTACAGGTAGAATCAGTGAAATAGCACATTCACTGATTCTCCAGGCTCACGCCACATCCGCCGACCCCTTGATTCGTACCGGCGGCTATCGCCGCGTTTCCGCCTTCACTGCTCGTAGCTGCCAGGCGTTACAGCGCAGTGGCAAGTGCCAGAAGAAAAGATTGAGAGGCATGGCGTCTCGGAGCTCCCGTGGGCCGTCTTGAACGCCTCTTGGGGCCATCTTGGCCCGTCTTGAGGCTTCCTGGAACCCGGCAAAGCCCCGGCGGCGCTCGTCCCGGGCCCGGCGGCGCTCGTCCCGGGCCCGGGGGGGGGGGCTCTGGTGCGCTCTTGGTTCGTTTTCGGGCCCTTTGCTCCCCCCGGCGGCGTTCGAGCCGGGATCCACCGGAGCTCGGATGACCCCGGCTCGAACGCCTCTGGGCTACCTTGGGGCTGTATTGGAGGCCTCCAGGGCCATCTGGGAGCGTCGGAAAGCTGAAAAGGCAAATTTGTGGAAAAAAGTACGTTTCACGAAGGGAACGGGCCAATTTTTGCGCCGAGGGGCCCTCCTGGGACGCATCTTGGAGGCCTCTTGGGGCCTCTTGGGGCCGTCCTGGGCCGTCTGGAGGCGATCGTCGGTGTCTTTGATCGCTCTTCGACCGTCTGTGACCATATTGAGCTCTCTTGGAGGCAACTTGAAGCGCTCCTGGAGCGCTCTTGGGGCCGTCTTCGGGGCCCTCTTGGGCAATCTTGGGCGCCTCTTGGGCTGTCTTGGGGCTCTGTTGGGCTGCCTTGGAGCTTCCCTGGAGGCTGCTTGGACCGTCTTGGGGCGGTATTTAGGGCCTCTTGGGCCGTCTGGGGCCGTCTGGGAGCGTCGGAAAAACCAAAAAAGCGAATTCGTGAAGAATGTACGTTTTACGAAGGGAATGGGCCAATTTTTGCGTCTAGGGACCCTCGTGGGACGCATCTTGGAGGCGTCTTGGGGTTTCTTGGGGACCTCTTGGGCCGTCTTGGAGGCTTCTTAGCCCGTCTTGGAGCCATCTTGGGCGTCTTGGAGCGCTCGTTTGGCGTCTCGGAGCTCCCGTGGGCCGTCTTGAACGCCTCTTGGGGCCATCTTGGCCCGTCTTGAGGCTTCCTGGAACCCGGCAAAGCCCCGGCGGCGCTCGTCCCGGGCCCGGCGGCGCTCGTCCCGGGCCCGGGGGGGGCGCTCGTCCCGGGCCCGGGGCGCTCGTCCCGGGCCCGGGGGGGGGGGTCAAATCGCCGGTTTGGGGTCCCGGGGGGGGGACTATAGGGGGGGGAACTATCTCACACGCCTAGAGACCCACAAGGGGTCGGCGGATTCTACCTGTGGACGGCGCGCAGAGGGGGGGCAGGGGGGAGGGGGTGAGGCTTCTCAGAAGCACCCCTGCTTCCGCAGAAGGCGCGGGCCTGATCTGCAGAGGGAAGGCCCGCGCCTTCCAAGAAGCAGCCTCCTTCTCAGAAGCCTTCCCTCCTCCCCCTACCCTCGTGTGCGCGCCGCCGAGGAGGAGACCCTGCATACAGTATGCTGCATACATAGAATATTCCGACGAATCGAGCGGATTTTTGGATCTGTGCTGACCCCCCCCTGGCGCGGCGCCTCTGGCGCCCTCCGCGCGCCAGGGAGGGGCCTCCAGCGTAGATCCAAGAAATCCGCGCGGACCTCCCGGAATTGATGCTCATGCTGTTCTTCTATACTTCCAGGAGGAGGAGCAGGAGGTGGAGGTCCTCCTCTTCCTCGTCGTCCTCGTCGCTGCCGACGTCGACGTCGTCGGAGGGAGATCGGCGGCGAGCCTCGGGGGGGAGTGAGAAGGACAAGGCCTTCTCAGAAGGCTCGGAAGTCCCCCGGCCTTCTGAGACGTCTTTCTGAGCCTTCGCCGAAGACACGGAGACCTTCTCAGAAGACGAGGCGGCTTCTGAGAAGTCCCGCCGCCTTCCGAGAAGGCCTTCTCCGTCTCACCTTCCCCCGCTCGCTCGCCTCCGAGAAGAGGAGGGCGAGGAGGAGTGCGAGGGTGCCCTAGGCGCTCCGGGAGGTGGGCATGGCCGAGAACACGGTCCTCATCTTCTTCAGCGACAATGGGGGGCAAGTCGAGGAGAGGGCAGACAAAAGCGCAGAGACGGGCTCTCCATCCCTCCCTGTTTCCTCGCCTCCACTTTCTGCGCCTTCCTCTTCCTCATCCCCTTCCTCCCACGACCCACCCCAGCTGTAAGCTCGTTTATCTTTGTTTTCGGGCTCGCCACTTCTTCTTGCGTGCTCTGTACTGTGCTTGTGTGCCGTCCCCGCCGCGATCCCTCTTGGGTGAGTGTCTTGGGGTCGGGTTCAAGAAAGCACTGGCCCAGGTCCGTAGGACCTGAGCCGCCCTTCAGTGGCCGCTGACGCGCTGCGTGACGGGTTCCTTCAGGCTGCGTGCTTCTCCTCCCCTTCTTTGGGAAAAACGGAAAAGGAAGGAAGGCACAACCACGAGGACGCGGACGAAGGGGATGAGGGTCGCAGGGGGGAGGGCGGGGGAGGGCGGAGGAGAAACAGCACTTCCCAAACACGAGATGATAATTGCTGCAACGCACCCTCCCATCCCAAGACCCCCTCTTCCCGATCAAGCTAGAACAAGAGATCCTTGTCACTCCGGCGAGCAGCCGCCAGCAAGGCAAGGTGCCCATCAAGGCAAAATACGCGTGCTGAAAGATGTGTGCGTACAGCATGTTGGCGTGCAGCCGAATCAGCAAAATACACCAAATGAGCCTTGGTGGCAAGCACCCCCTAGATCCTAGATTGACCCCTGAGCTCTCCCCATCGGAATGCGGTGTTTATTTCTCCAGCTTGCTGTTGAAGCGTCTTGCGGCGATCGGTTGTCAGTGAACCGCGCGATGGGGATAGTCCTCTTGAGGGGCAGCGGAGGTTTTGATCTGCATTTCCTGGCTGCTCTCTGGGACGAGAGGCGTCGGGAGCAGGCACCCCCACCCGGCTGGCCAGTGCAAGTTCGGGGACATACGTGCGCAGCGCCAGACCAAGGGCACGATTTGAAGCTGCTGTGCCTCTTCGTTCAAGACTTCCGGTCAGGACTTCCGGTCAGGAGCGGTTGCTTGGCGCGTCTCGCCGCCAGTTCTGGCCCACCACGCTTCGGCGCGACGCGATAGCCGCGTCCCAGTCCCGAAGCGTCACCGCCCCGGGTGTTGCCCAGCCTCCCGCCACGCAGCGCGGAGCGACACGCTGCCCGCTTGCGGGGCATGGCGTGCCGCCGATGCCGCCGCCGCCACACGCTGAGCAACGGTTCCCGACCGTGCATGCGGAAATCCGAAAGAACTTTCAGGAAAGAGCTCCACTCTGAGAACGAACCGCCCCCCCCCCTTCCCCCCCCTTAATCCCTGGTGCTGTGGGAAGTCTCGAGCGGAATGGGCCCCACGCGAGAGCCACGCATTGGAATCGGAGCGCCCTCTGCCTGCCAAGTCGTTCGAGCTTTACGGCTTAGGGCTGGGATCCTGATTTGCGCGAGGCTCAGGCGAGAGCTAGATTTCGAAAGTCAGCCCAGCCACCCTCCATAGCAGTTGGGAGCGCTCAAGACCAGTGTGCACGGCGCTCCGGCGACAACCATATTTTGAAAATGGCTCGCCCGCCATCCGCGAAGCTGATGGGAAGGTCAAGCCTGGGCCGCACCACCGACTCGTCCGGTCGTGCGACGAGGAGGAGCTGTGATAACAGGAAAGTGGGTTTGGAGGAGGGCGGCGTGGATGGAGAGGGGGGGAGGGGGGGGGGAGCGGGTGGAGGAGAAACAGGAGAACACGGGGGACGTGCAGGAGGGATGGGAGGAGGAGGAGGAGGAGGAGGAGGAGGCGGAGGAGGAGGAGGAGGAGGAGGAGGGGGCGAGGGAGGAGGAATACAGCCAACACGCTGAAATACTGACCACTTGGGACTCAGGAGGTGCCCTGGCTTTCGGGCCGCTCCTTTTTGGTTTAGGTCGAGGGCCTGCTCGTGGCCACGGCTCGCCGGGCCCCCAGAACATGCACCTTCGATCAGGATGCAGCTTGCCCCATGTCAGCGCGATGGCGTTGGGAGGAAGGCGAGGGGGGAGAGTCAAGCAGTGGCGAAGCGTCCTGACCTGCCAATAGGCCCACCAGATAAATGTCTCATACCCTGCTTGCATTTTCCACGAAATGGTTGTCGCTTTGATGGGTTGAATAGACAGCATAAGTGAACCCGTCGATTTTATGATCGAAGAACAGTGCTTTCGTTCTCAGAACATGTGCTTGTCATACAAATGTGTGGTAGAAATGCAAGAATGCCAGGACGGTCGGTCCTTACCCAAGAGGAGGCGTGTGAGCGTGGGTGCGATCTCTGCCCCCCCCCCCCGAGGAGGGGGCCAGCAACTGGCCGCTCCGCGGCTGGAAGGGCAGCCTGTGGGAGGGCGGGGTCCGCAGCCAGGACGGGGACCAAAAATGTTGACGGTTCGAGATTCAAGGTTCGACGTTCGAGGATTGCGGGCGATTCGCTGGCTCTCGCCGGCGTTCCGGCCCCGGAGTGCCTTCCAGCCGCTGCGCCTTGCCGAGAGCGTTCCGGGGGTGCCTGGATCGCCCCGAACGGCCGCCAGAGAGCGGAGTCAGGACCCGGAAGCCGCTCAGATGTTTACAGTCAAGACGCTGAAAGAAGGAACAGCTCGGGTTCGGAAGGGACTCGATGTTCCTTAGGTTCCTCCAGTGCTGTTCCTCTTGCCCTCCTGGGGCACGGAGGCGGTTTCAGGGCCAAGAAGGGGCTTCGTTCCTTATGTAGCGTTCCTTCTTTCAGCAGCCCGACTGTATCACGGTTCCGAAGGCATTTTTGATCCAAGAGCGTCGAGGTCGAGAGTGCTCTGGAGGGTACACCCGAATCGGCCCCCCTTCCCCCAGCCATGGTCATCCTTGGCCCGACTTTTGCGGCTGCAGACTGCAGAACCCAATTTCAGAACCGTCGACCTTCCTGATGCCGTGAAGAAGACAAGACGGCAGATGCTTCCAAGATTGGGGGTTGGGGGGGCCTCTAGAGGTTGGTCTAGGGCTCTTGGGCCAGCAATCGAAGAACCCACGGCGCGGAATCTTCACGAAGGATGACGTGCCGAGGGTTCCAGAGGCCTGCGTGCTGACGAAACCCAAGCGTCGGAGGCAGCTATGGGTACCGCTCCCCTGGACGGAGGGGGAGCAGGAGAGGCGGAAGGATAGGGAGCTGGCGGAGGGTGGCCGGACAAGGAGATGGTGGGATGAGTGTGCCCCTTTACAGTCGGGGCGCTGAAGAAGGAACCCTTTTCGTTGGGGAGGGGCTCGATGTTCCTTAATTGTTCCACACCTTGTCTGAGCTTTCCCTTCTGTTTTCGATGGGAAGTCATAGTTTAACTTACGAAAAAAAAGGGCCTCGTTCCTCATTTAGGGTTCCTTAGGTCAACGCCTCGACTGTATGTCCCCTGGAGGCCTTCATCCACTCGCCCCTGCTCCCAGCCAGCATGGTCGGGCAGTCCTGGGGCGGCCTCGTGCACATCTCGGAGGACGCCTGCCAGCCACACACTGCCCGGAGCATCTGCTCCGCCTGTCGCGCCTCCGGCTCTGGCACACCACGCCTCGGCGCCACACGCCAGCCACATCCCAGGAAGTCCTCCTCCTCTTCCTCCTCCTCTTCCTCCTCCTCCTCATCCTCCTCCTCTTCCTCCTCTCCTCCTCCTCCTCCTCCTCCTCTTCCTCCTCCTCCTCCTCCTCCTCTTCCTGCTCCTCCTCTTCCTCCTCTTCCTCCTCCTCCTCCTCCTCCTCCTCCTCCTCTTCCTCCTCCCCGTGCGTCGTCCTCCCGAGCTCCTCCCAGCCCCCCGCCACGCGGAGGCGGAGAGGAGCGGCGCACCTTCTTCTCGCAGGGCACTGCGTGTCGCCAGGGTCGCCGCCGCGACACGCTGAGCAAAAGTTCGTCGCCCCACGTCGTGCCACCGATCCTGCCCGGGCCGGTCCTCTTCGCACCGGTCGGCCCAGCGAGGATCGAGGTGCACGCTCTTGGCGCCCGCGGACCTTCCAGCACAGGGGGGGTGGCCCTGCGCGGCGCACCCACACCAGGGGGCCAGGATGGGCTTTGCTGATACGCGCGGACGCTCCGAGATGCGTTCGCTTCGTGAAAACACACGACGGCCTCCAGGGGCCCTCGCCGGGCCCCCGCTCTGTCAAAAAGCGTCTCGGTTTGAAAACCCAGCCCTGGGGAGAGGGTCGGACTTCGGGGGACACCACATTGAAAGTATCAAGACATCGGATGCTTGGGGTAGGCTCATGTCTTGTCGACGCGGCGGTGACCCTGGCGCGGGCGCTCAAGGTTGAACGGCTCCAGCCGCTCGGAATTGCACGACATCGTGCACTCGGCGCCGTGGGGAATTTGCGATCGTTCAAGGCTGAACGATATCCGCGCGGTGTCGGATACCGACGCCGGAGTCGTTGCGACACGAACGTGCAGCAGCCAGGCATCAGAAGTCTTGATTGTTTTGATTCGGGGGTGGACAGAACCCCCAACAGTGACACGTCGATCAGTGAATTGTCCGTTTTCGGTTCTCGAGAGGGCGCCGTGGCCGTTATCTTCCAGGCTTGCACCCGCCAGGTTTGGGCCTCAGGTCGTTTTCGCGAAACCACGTTGTACTAAAGGGGGGTCTGTCCATCCCCGATCAATACGGACTCCCCGAGAGTCCCGACCCTTTCCCCAGGGTCGAGTCTTCACCCCGAGTCGCTTGCCGACGACCCGGGGGCCCGACGAGGGCCCCCGCAGGCCGACCGCGGGCCCAGGAACCTCTCCCGCCGCGATTCTTGCCCACGGCGCGAGCAGGCCGGCGTATACGGCAGCCTGCGCTGGGGGCGGCCGGGGCGGTCGGGGAGCGAGGCTGGCCGGCGTCCTCCGGGCATCACCGACATGATGCCTACGATCCTGGGGCTCGCGCAGCCCGGCGGCGGCTCCTCGCGCGCGCCGGCGCTCGCCACGGACGGGGTCGACTTCTGGAAGCCCCTGGCGGCCGGCTCGCCCGCCTCGGACAGGCAGGAGATCCTGCTCAACATCGACCCCATGGGCCCCTGCACGCCAGAGGTCAGACTTCGAGGAGGGAAAGTCACTGGGACCGCTGCTCGACCCGGAAAGTCTGAGGCACTCTAGCTGGATTCTCTTCGAGATTCTGGTCGGATCGCACCCCAGGGGAGGTCTGGGGAGTGGAGGTATTGGTACCGTGTGGTTTCCCCAAGACTTGGGGAAGTTGTGGTTCTTGCTTCCCTTGGGGGGCCCATCGGTTTCGACACCTCTCTCGAGAGGTCGTCGACACGATGGGTTTCCCATGGGGGTCAGGGCACACACCTGCCCCAGGCTGCTCCATTTCTGCACCCCGAGATTAGTCGAAAGGGCGGGCCCGGGCGTTTCGCTCAAGATTTTCCTCACCATTTATGATCCTGAAGCTTTGAAATTTCAGCAGTTTAACGGATCGAGGGCGGGACGTTTTCAACATGTAACGATCGCTTCATCGCCGCGCACATTCGTCTCAAAAGCGTACAACAGTTTCACGGATGGCGGGCGGGGGATTTTCAAAATGTGGTTCTCGCCCTAGCGCCGCGCACGTGTGTTTCAAAGTTTGCAACATTTCCACAGGTGGAGGGCGGTTTCTTTTCAACGTGTGGCTCTTGCATTTAGCGCCGTGCGCAGTAGTTCTAAAACATGCAACAGTTTCAAGGATCATATCATGGCTGACGTCCCAGAAGTTGTGTTTTGGCATGGTGTCGGAACATCAGCGCGCAACAGTCATATGAATTTGCGGGATTAATGTCAGAGGAAAAGTGTTCTGGCACGGTTCAGGATCGTCAAGACGCAACAGTGACGGATATTCGCGGTACTGGAGTATCAGGAGTAACGTTTTTGGCACAGTTCCGGATTTTCAAACGGTTATCTTCCAACGGGGCTCTTTCTTTAGTGAGAGTGAATCCTTTCTTGTAGGGGCCTATGAAGAGGTAACTTCGAGGGACTGTTTATTGCAATATCGTGGATGAGATCTGGGTTTGTTTGTACCTCCTCCTCCTCCTCCTCCTCCTCCCTCCTCCTTCTCCTCCGCTTCGCGATCCTCCTCCTCCCTCCTCCTGCTCCTGCTCCTCCTGCTCCTCCTCCTCCTCCTCCTCCTCCTCCTGCTACTCCTTCTCCTCCCCCTCCTGCTCCCCCTCCTCCTCCTTCTCCTCGTCCTTTTTACGTTAGACCAACCCGAGCGTGACGCTGTGGCGTCAGTGGCGGCTGAAGGAGAAACAACTCGGGTCAAGAAAAACACCTGGCTGGCGCCGCGGGAAATGAAAGAGTGCGGGCGCTGGCAACAATATTAGTGAGAGCAGGCGCTCGCTAGGTGTGACGACGCTCACCTCAATTGGATAGCAACAGCAGGAAGAACAATGGGGAGAACGGTAACTAGTCGTGGAGAGCAGCTTGTAACGTGATCCTCCTCCTCCTCCTCCTCCTCCTCCTCCTCCTCCTCCTCCTCCTTTCCCTCCCTCCCCCAGCTCTGGCTGGCTGGGCAGGTGGTCCGCGCCGGCGCCCCGTGCGACTCGAAGTGGGGCGTGCGCAACGCCGCGCTGCGCGTGGGCGAGTGGAAGCTCATCCAGCGGTACCCCGGCGACTGGCCCAGCCCCCGCGGTCGGCGGGCCGCTCCGCGGGGCCACCGGGGGGAGGTTACCAGCCTCGAACGTATCCAACAGGCCAAAAGATTGACACGCCAAAGGGCGAATCCCTAAGATTGACACGCCAAATGGCGATGACAATCTTGGGGATTCGCCCTCAAACAAAAGGGAATCCCTAAGATTGGCATCGCGATGAGGAGGTGCCCAGCATAGGGATAGGGATATGTTCCAGGCTGGTAAGGAGGGGCCAGGAGCCAGGCCCTCCAGGTGGCTCAGGAAATCCAGCCCCAGATCCGAAGAAGAGCAATGTTAGCCAGCGGAGGCCCCGAGGAGGAGGAGGAGGAGGAGGAGTACATAGGAGGAGGAGGAGGAGGAGGAGGTGGAGGAGGAGGAGGAGGAGGAGGAGGAGCAGGAGGAGGAACTGTGGACGTGCACGCTATGGGGTGGAATCTATTCGGTGTCAGCTAGGTGGTGCAGTGCTACGTGGTGCACGCTAGAGGTGGCAACGAGCGGCAACGTGGCGAAAACTCGCCGAACGCACCCAGCACAGGAGCCAGGCCCTCCAGGGGGCTCTGACGTTCAAGCCCCAGAGCCGAAGAGGGGAAAACAGCTGCAGACGCACAGACCTGTCGGAGGTCCGCGCGGATCTCCCGGATCGGTGCGGGACCCCCCTGGCGGTGCCTCTGGCGCCGCCCTTGGCGCGATCCGCGCGCCGAGGAGGGGGTTCCTGCGCCGATCCCAGACGTCCACGCTGACCTCCGCTGACAGAACGCTTACGCAGGCTTCCCTCTTCTGCAGAGGGCCACGGGCTTCCAGCCGCTTTTGGCCTCATGGAGGGCCTGATCGGTCGACTCCCCTGCCCACCCCCGGCCCGCAGCGTGGCCCGCCAACCACGGGCCCAGCCACCAAGACGAGTGGCGCGCGCCGCCCGACTACGACGTGCCGGCCGTCGGGGGCGCCACCTGCACACTTGCGCGCAATGTCATGAAGGAAAGGGGTCCTGGAGGTTAGTCGCCGTCCTCGGGCTCCCGTTGCCGACTTCGGGCTCCTGGGGACCTCCCCGGGCCCCAGGACCTGGCAACCAAAGGCTCACGATGAAAAGCTCCTCCTGGGTGGAAGGCCCCAGGGTCCGGGGCCCAGGACCCGTTTCCGCGACACTGTGTGCCTTCCGCCCTCTTGGCAGACCGACCCCAGCCAGGCTCGTCCTGGTCCGAGATGGGGTCGGCCAGGATCGGTGCAGGTGAACAGCTGGGCGCCCCCCCAGGCCGACAAGCTGAGGCACTCGTCGGCAGAGGGCTGCGGCCCGTGCTCGTTTACCAAGGAGGAGATGGACCAGAAGGTCTTCGACGACTCCAAGGTCGCAAGGGTACTGTCTGGCGTCGCGCGCGAGGGGGCAGGGCAAGTCCCCCCGTCTCTCGGAGGGCGCGGGGCGCACGGGCCTCGAGTGGGCGGCGATTACGGAGCCTATCTTCTCCTGGGAAGGCAGCCCGTCTCGCAATGACGCCTTCTGCGCTGCCCACCACCAAAGTCTGCAGCCCAACCTTCTGCACGCTTGTTGCATACTGTGGTCCTTGTCTTCCCATAGATATACATATTTAGTTACGTATATATATATATGTATGCGTATATACGTATGCGTATATATATATACACATATATATATATATATATATATATATATATATATGTATATATTTGTACGCTGCGAAAGTGAGCAGAAGATGTGCTGAGAGACTTGGGCGTCACAATCCGTTTGGTGACTACTCCACGAACGCTTTTGTAGCCGAAACTGGAAACGAGTCTTTCCTCATCCAACAGGAGGGGGCGGCCAGCTGTTCGCCTTGAGCGGAAAACTCGCCCACCAGCCCTGCGCGCCGCGGCCGCCGGGTCCCAGTGGTCCCAATGGCCTTTGAGGCCTCCACCTTTCCCGCCAACCCTGCATACTGCGGCCGACGCCCGTGCAGTCCCGATCGTCGCCCAGTGTCCCGCCTCACCCACCAGGTCTGCATACCGCGGCCGTGCAAAGCCCCGAAACTCCCGATGGCCCCGGAAACCCCCTTTTCGCCGGGCCCCGAACAGAGAAACGATATAAACATCTCACGATTCATCAGACATGTAAGACGTCACGTCGTCACGCCGTCCACAGACATCTAGAACAAGTATCCAGAGCACACACCTTGAGCAGACATCTGGAGCAGGCCCAACATCAGGCATCATGGCCATACGCCATGCGCATACTTCAAGGAGGGGGCTCACATATTTTCTCGAACGGCTGAAGCTTAGCACTTGAACGAATGTTTGTGGTCAAGTTTGAGTTTCCAGATGCCACCTGCGTTGTGATCCAAGGGTTCACGCATCGGAGGTCATAACTTCCTCTCACGCCCTGGTCTTTCTCCCGTGTCCTCCATGCCTGTCCCCGGCTCTTAAAAGGCGGCAGGCCGCATGTTCGCCTCGGGCGGCCATGCGGCGCTGCTGGTCGTTGGCGTGGCGCTGGGCGCCTCGCTGGGCTGGTTCGCCGCACCCGCCGCCCCCGGACGCTGGGCCGCCATCGTGGGCCAGGGACGTATCGGAGGCGTGCGCCGAGGCCTTGTCGGCCTCCCACCGGGCGGAGGTGGCCGCCCTTGGGGCTTCGGCGGCGGCGGCGCCGCCACCGCCCCCGCCACCGGCGGGTGCAGGCTCGTGCACCGCGTGGGAGCAGTCGGAGGACGAGACCAGGGCGCTGCTGGTCCACCTGTTTCTGGTGCTCGTGTCGCAGGGCTGGGCCGTGCTGGTCGAGAGGCGCTGCTGGCGCTGCCGCCGCGCCCGTCCAGAGACGCGCCATGGTCCTGGCACGGTCGCGCTGGGCAGCCCCTTCCCCCTTCCCCGCGGGGTGGTGGTGGTCGTGCGCTGATCTGCCAGCAGGGACTTGATGCCGCTGGGCCACGAACGGATCGTGATCTGGCCCTCTCGAGCTCGCGCTGCAGTTGGTGGCTTCGCGGGCCAGCTCCTCTGCTGGATCCTGCTGCTGGATGGCGACACGTGGGAGGAGCTGCTGATTTGGGCCTCGCCCGAGGGCGGCCCCTCAGGCGGCAACCAGCTCCCAGTTGGGACGGGTTCGCCAGCCGATGGCCGGAATATGTAGGATTCCGCGAGAAACGAGCTCTGGCTGAGGAGTGCCGCGACGAGAGGCAGGCTCGGGGCTAGGGCGAGCGGTTCAAATAGTTCAGGACGGCGGTGACTGAGCCGGTGAGCTGCGAATACTGCCATCAGAAAGGGGGGAGCGGATTGACCTGGGTGCACGCGTGTAAGATGAGATTCAGGACGACAGGCCCACCCCGTGCATGGCTCGAACAGTTCCTGCGGGACATGCACATCGTTTCGGCAGACCGCGCGGCCCACGCGCTGCGCCCTCGGGGGAAGGCGCTCGAGGAGGCGGGCTGCAACGGCCAGCTGACCTCGGAGGCTCGGCTGGTCTAGAGGTGATCACGCGGCCCCCGACTGCCGCCCCGCCGGGGCGAGACGCCATCGCTCGCCGACGCCTGGCGCCTGGCCCCCCGCGATGGCCCCCGACATAGCTGTGCCGGGGCCTCTTGGCGCGACGTCGCGGCCCGCCGATTAGGCGGGGCTTTTCTGCAAGACCGGCGGCGCTCTGAGAGCGATGGTTGACGCAGGATGGAGCAACGGACACTTCAGGACACCTCCTGGAGTGCAGCTTCTGAGCAGCGAGGGCTTCTGGCGAATCGAGACCGAGCTTCCGACTGGGGTCTGCCTGCCTCCTCCGAGGGGCAGCGCCTCCTGGGCGGCTCCGCGGTCTTCGTGGCGACGACGGGCGAGAACAATTTCCACCGCGTGCGGATGCGCGAGAATATTGGCCGCTTCTTCCGATCGCCCAGCGCCCCCCAACACGCTTTCGATGGCGTGGGCGCCCATGCCGTCGGGCCCCGCCTGGCCGCGCTGCCCGCGGGGTTCAGGCGGTCGCTGCGCCCGGCCCAGACCGCCGACGAGAACCGGGTCTGCCGCGGGGCCGCGCCCGAGCAGGCCCCCCCGGTCTGGCGGGCGGCAGCCACTGATCCAGGATCACGCCGACGCTTTCGCGCTGAACGCATCCGCGCCCGGCGCAGGAGGCGCCCGCGCTCGCGCGGACAACCTGGGGGTCGCTTTGGGCCCCGGGCTCGAAGAGATTGAACGGGCAGATGGTTTTTGCGCGGGCGGACCTTTCCGAGCATGTTTGTCCGGCCCTCGGCGAGGTGAGATCCACGGCGACTTCGGCGAGCTTTCGGATGGGAGCTGGACGGCTCGCGCGCGCTCTCTGGGACCACTTCGGGCAGGTTTTGGAAGCGGGAGCTCGAGCGGGGCTCGATGGGCTGTCTCGCCCGCAGCCAGTGCAATGGCAAGGTTTTCGCGAGAAGGATTGGCCGCCGCGTTGTTACAGGTCTCGCGGCTCGGGGGTCCCCTGCTATATTTCACGCCCCAAGCGAATTCACCGCAGCGGAGCATGGCGAGGTGGCCTCGTCGGGGCCCGAGGTCGACAGTTAGTCCCAGGCCTTGCGTGGCGGCCTCCTCCTGCGCGGCCCGGACTGGCGGCTGCCCTGCATGGGGCCCTTGCGTTCTCCGGACAGACGCTGGCTTGGCCGGCTGGACAATGGTCCGAAGTCTATTAGGGCTTTCGGAGGCGTCTGGAACAGGTCGGGCGCTCGCGCGCTCCCGCCCTAGAAGCGTCGGCGCGGATCCCGCCCGGGCCTTCCCCGGCCCCTGCCCGCCTTCAGCGACGAGCCTGGGGGTGGGGGAGTCAGCTGCTGGAAGGAGGCCCGCGCGCCCAGGGCGACTAGGGACTCGGAGGTCGCGGCGAATTCCCCCGAGGCCCCCAGGCAGCTCATCCGCAACTCCGCTGGGAAAACCGTCAAGAAAGGGTTTGGGGCACTCTTGTGCTGGGCGCCCGGGCCCTCGCAAAGGCCTACAGGATGGGCGCATTCGACATCTTCCCCCTCGCGACAGCCCGCGTCGCTGTCGCCTTTGCCCGTTCCGCGAGTCTGCGTAACTAGTTACTTTTCCAGATTAGTCGTTTCAGCGCCCGCCGATTCGGCTCAGCGGCAACCCCCGTTCGCGAGGATTCCCTCGCGGAGGATGCGGCCCAGCGGCTGCGGCCGCCGACGACGCGGATGGGGGCCGCTGCAGCGCCGCGCCCGGCCCCGCGACTCTGCTCCGGCGGTCTCGGACACTCGCGCCCTCCAGGGCCTCGTCGACGGCCCGGGCCCCGCCGCGCGCGGGCCGGGCCCGCGGCAAGCCCGCCGGGGCTCCCGCCGCCGCCCCCGCGCGCCACTGGCCCAGGAGTGCCGCGCGACCATGGCGGGCCACGCCTGCGCCGGCACGGAGGACGCAGTTGTCGACGACGCGCGAGCGACTCGGACAGCCTGGTACCCCGCGCCTCCGTTCCCAGGAAGCGGTCGCGAATTCCGAATTCTCAAGGCCCCCCGCCGTCGCCGAAGAGCCGCCATCTGCGCCCGCGAGATTCCCGACGGCCAGTAGCGCGGTCCAACCTTGCTATATAATGCAAGAAGTACTTGGAGCGGTTGCGCTCAGTCTCCGGCATCGCCGAAGAGCGGGCGGAAGATGGCCCTCGGCGGACGATGCCGAGGACCGCGAGTTGCGCGACTATTTTTCCAAGACGCGCGCGGAAGGAAAGCGCAGGTCCGGCCGGCACGCAGACTAGGGCGGCGCTTGTCGACCGGCCCCCAACCTCTGGACGGAGGAGGGGGCTCTCATGCACTGCCGCGGACGTGGAGCGCGCTGAAGACGCGGCGGAGGCTCGCTCCATCGCGTGCGCGCCGTGCCGGACGGCGGTGCTGCGGCGCCTCGAAGAAAAGGACCTGCCGTTGGTGGCCTCGCCCTTGGCGCGCGGCCTGTCGGCCTGCTTCCCCGCTAGTCGCGGAAGTGCGCCCCGGCCCCGCCCCGGCGGGCGATGGCGGACGGACGCGCGGCCCTCGGGCGCATCCAGGGGAGATGGCCCGCCCAGGCAAGACGGACAGGAACGACGAGGGCCGCCGCTTCGCCGCGCTGCGCGGCAACGCCAGCCCCGGCCCGCCCCGGCCGCTCAAGTGTCCGGAGCTCTCCGCGGACGTCAAGACCGCCGCCGCCGAGGTCGGCGCGAGCCTGGCGACGCCGTGCCAGCTGCGCCGCTCGCTCGCCAGCTTCGACGTCAGTCGCGGCCCGCGCGCGCTCGAGGAGGCGCGCGGACGGGGGTGGCGAGCCCGCGCCCGCGTCGTGCACAGGTGAAAGCGCGGCGACCAACTCAGTCTAGCGATGCGACGCGCGCGGCCGCCACCTTCGGCGCATCCTTCTCGGCCTCCCTCGCCCGGTTTGGTTTCGGTGGGCCAGGCTGACGCGGCGGCCCCACTTGGGTTGAGAAGGGCCCGTCGGGGGCGCCGCGCGCGGTTTTTGCCCGCTCGACGTCGCGACATCCTTCAAGGCAAAATTGTGACCGATCTTTTTGCCGGCAGTCTCTGCGCCCCCCGCGCCCGCGAGAAGCTCGGTTCCCGCGCCCGGAGTTGGGGGGCGCGTTGCGCGACCCCGCGCGGCGAGACCTCCTAAATCTCGGGGCGACTCGCAGCGGCAGAAGGAATGCGCGGCGGGGGCGCGCCCTCGCAGCGCCCCTCGCGCCACCGCGGCACCATCGCGTCAGACTCTTCGGATTTCTCATGGCAGGGCCTGCGAAATCAGGTCCAACGAGGGCCCCCCGCTAAATTTTCTCGCCCCAAGTGGCTCGAATCAAGTGCAGTTCGGCAGCGGGGTGGCCCAGGCGGCGCTGGGGCTCATCTATTCCTGGCAACGCAGAATCCCAGCCATGTTAGAGCATTCGCTCACCTCTCGCCTTTGGCTTCGCCAGAGATCGCCGCGCTTGCCGATCTTCCAAACGTTGCCTCAGTAGAGTTGCACCAGTGTCGTTCCAGAGCCGCTTGGAAGGAGCCAGCCCGTTTGATGTTTTGCATGGGTGGGGGCAACGCGCTTCTCGGCTCTGACCTCTGGCATTGGCATGTCGAGGCTTTCGTCGGAACGGATCCTGCCAAGCGACTCAAACGCATGCTTATATTCTTGATGTTGAACACAACACTTCGAGCCACGCGCTTAAACGAAGTCTCGCGGTCTAGTTTGAGTTTCCAGATACCGCCCGCGCAAGGGTCCAATAGTTTACGCATCGGAGTTGATGTCGGTAGCCTGTCCCCGACCCCCGCTGTGGGAGGAACGGGAGCAGCGCGCTTGTTGGTTTTAACCTCTGGCGATGCATGTTCGAGGCTGTCGCCAGGATTCCCCTTGCGTTTTTTTTTTTTTCAAATTTAAACATTGAATAATTACCCCCCAGTGCGACCCGACCTAGATGTTGGAACCCCTAGGAAAGCAACATTCGTTGCTATGCTATGCTATGATATGTTATGTCACGCTATGCTGCGCTATGGTTTGCTATGCTTTGCTATGCTATGCTATGATGCGCTATGCTATGATATGCTAAGCTATACTATGTCATGATGCGCTGTGCTATGCTAAGCTATGCGATGCTAGGCCGCGCTATGATCTGCTATGCTATGCTATGTTATGCTGCGCTGTGCTATGATGTGATGTGCTATGGTGCGCTGTGCTATGCAATGCGATGCTAGGCTGCGCTATGCTACGCTATGCTGAATTATGCTATGATATGCTGTGCTGCGCTATGCTATGTTGCGCTATGTTATGATATGCTGTGTTCTGCTATGCTCAAGCTCAGCGAAGCTAAGGTGAAGGTACGCTAAGCTGCTAAGCTAAGATAAACCTGAGCTAAGATAAAGCTAAGTTAAGCTAAGATGACATAAGCTAAGATAAGATGAGATAAGCAACGCTAAGCTAAGGGGACGTAACAGGGGGAACCGCGGGGCGGATGCTGGGGGAACCGCCCGGGGCGGGGTCCACTGCCCTGCCCCTTTATCTCTAGGGTAAGAACCCTTCTAGGCAGAGCCTAGGTAGGGAATAACAGAAGTAAGCGGATCGTAGCAGACAGCCTCGGACATCAATGATGCGCGCCAGGAACCTCCACCAGGAACGGGCAGCGCTACCATGCGCCGTTAAGGTACACGTGCCCGAACACCACCAATCCATAACCGACTTGAAGGACTGACGTCGGTTGCAGACGTCGGCAATGCAGAGGTTCATCCAACGAAAACGCCAATATTGTCCAGCAGTGGGCGAACATCCACAACGCAGTCGTCACGAACATACACAGGACAAGCAGCAATCACATGTTAAGATCGGGCACCAACAACATGCATCATTGACAGACTTTGGATATGCGAAGCAAGGAACTGCACCTTTAGCAAAGCAACAAAAACACAGTCATGCATCAAGAACGCCGGGGGAGCATGAACAGCACAGCTAACCAACGTCAGCCACGTACATGTGCGATGCAGCGTGTGTAGCTAATGACAGACGCAAGGAGCAGACGGGTACACAATACTTGCACGTATACGCATTTTACTTAGATTGCACACACGAGAGACGATGCGAACATACCAAACCTAAAGACCATTCGCACCGACCGCACCTGAACAACCCTCGTTAGCGATCACACGCTGCAGAGTCACACGCGACAGACCGCAAAAGCATCCGCAGTAGCTCTTCAGGCGGGGATTGCCCGAAGCCAAAGATTGGCTCTTCCGTGGAAGGGCCCCCTTCTCCCCAGGGAAGGGCGTCGTGGCTCTGCCGTGGAAGGGCGCCGTTTGCGGGTGTCGGGACGTGCATGTATATGCTTGGGTCCCAGGGGTGGCGTCGAGAGTTTCTGATTATCCCCCTGGGCAAATTACACCAGGGCAGATCTTCCAAACGCAGTCGCAGCATGATCACGCACGTGATGGGATCATAACACGCGCATTCCGAATGTGACCAATTGCCGGGCCAGTATTATGCCTGTGCGCATGAACGTGCATGTACAAAGGGTGCGAGCATGCGCATGTGATCGAAACCATGTTTGGATAATGTGCATGTGCATTTTGTCCGCGCTGACATAGTAGCACGCACGCGGGCGCACACTCACAAACACACACTTTTACCTACGACGCGCCGTTGGCTCCAATCACGGGCGCATCGTGACAGGACGCTTTTGCCATTGACTACTCCGTGCGAAGTGGCGCGGTAAGTCTGGCCTGGGGACTACTCGCAGCGTTCGCTGGTCAGGAGATCCAGATAGTAAGCCCCCCTACATCATCCGTTGTTTAGGGACTCGTTGCAACTGAGGCATGGGCCATTGTCGTCCTCATCACCCTCCTCTTGGGGCCTCCTAAAACCAATCAGCACTTCGGAGAACCCCAAAGAACGAATTTGACCTCAAAGGAAACTACTACGACATCCTGCACCGCCTCAATACTTGTGGAGGCATTCCGGCGCGATTTGTTGGTGAGTCTGTTGCCGGTTTTTGCAATCAGATCTTGCAGCATTTGCGCCGCATTCGGCCTCTTGGGGACCTTTTCGGGCCTCGGGGTCATCAAACATCGAGTAGTGATGAGCAGGAGCTCCCGGGGAAGGCCGCATCAACCGTTTCCACCATAGCCCTTTTCCGTCATGCCAAGCCTGGCGGCCTGCACCCCCGCCCCCCCCAAACAAACACACACACACACACACACCCACGCTCACACATTGGGGTGCAACTCCCTGGGGGTTCAACGCACCACCGGCGCCGAATTATCCATGGTCTACAGCCGGGCTGGCCTGGCCGAGCGCAGCTAGATTCATTCCCTTTACTGCGGGTTCATTTGGTTCGGACCTTCGGTGCAGCAGGGCTGAATCCGGCCCAGTGGCCTCCGGGTCTTGCTGAGTCGCTCTCCACCGTTCCTACGAAGGCCTCCCATGAGCTAGCTCCTAACACACACACACACACACACACACACACACACACGCACACGCACACACACACACCGCAGGTTTGCTTATTCAACATCGAGAGGGACCCCGAGGAGCGCTGCGACCTGTCGAAGGCCCTGCCCAGCGTGGTGCAGCAGCTGGTGGAGCGGCTGCATGCTCACAACAGGAGGGCCGCGGTTGGCACTGGCATCGGGGTTCGGGGATCGAGGTTTTTGGACGTTTTCGTTCGATTGGGAGCATCTCGGGCCGTTCGGGGCTTCTCTGGGGGGGCAGGCGGAGTTGCATTGAATTCCCAGGGTGGAGGAACAGTCAGACTGACTCTGCAGACTCGGACGCCGAGAAACATAACAACTAAACATGCGATTTATAGTTTCGCTACAAAAAACCCGCGGCGCAAAACTGACCGTATGCGGTTGAGGACATCCCGGGGGCGCTTTGTAAAACATCTCAACGTCAGAGGCGTCCAGAGGGCCTGATATTAGATCACAAACGCAAAACATCAGCCGACCTTACATTTTTTTGCACTGGCTCAAGTTGCCGTCGCATTGATAACTGGTCCTATCGCCTGCACGGCCGAGAGCGTCCAACCCAGGCGGCGCAGGCAGGACCAATCCAGAGCAACACGGGGTCACGACTGTGTCTGCCACAGCGTGCGAGCAGCGTCTCATGGGAGATGCAGCTGTGACGAGAGATCTCCGCAGGTCCTTGGAGGCCTCCTGGGGGCGACGAGACACTTCGGGAGGCCCACACGTGTAACACACACACACACACACACACACACACACACACACACACACACACACACGCATATATATATATGTGTATACATCTGTGTATATATACACATATATCTATACCTGTATATAAATAGCTTAAGGGCTTCGCCCTCTGCCGCCGGCCTCCCTATTACTAGTGCGGGCGGCTGCGCGAGGGTCTCCTTGGGGCCTCTTGGGGGTCTCCTTGGGGCCTCTCGGGGGCCTCTTAGGGTCTCCTTGGGGCTTCTCGGAAACAATATTTGGGGTCTCTTGGGGGTCTCTGTGGGGCCGCTTTGGGGCCTCTTTTGGGGGCCTCTGGGGGCCTCTGGGGACCTTCTTGGGGCCTCCTGTGGCCCTCTCGTGGCGGAAAGGTCGAGTTTTCGGTTCGTTGACTCCCTCTTGGGCCTCTCTTGGTTGGGACCGTCTTAGGACCCTTTTGGGCCGTCTGGGGCGCCTCGTAGACCCTATTGGGGCCCTCGTCGGCCGTCCTGGGGCCGTCTTGGGGGCCTCTTGGGTCGTCATGGGGGCTTCTAGGGCTGTCGTGGGAACCTCCTGGTCCGTCTCGGAGCGTCGGAAAGCCGAAAGGGCGAGAAGGCCAAAAACCTTCAAACGTTAGGAAAATCGTTGATTTGTTGCTTCGTGGGGCCCTCTTGGGAGGCCTCTTGGAGGCCTCTTGGGCCGTCTTGGGAGCATCTTGGGCCGTCTTGGGGCCATCGTGGGACATCTTGGGGCCATCTTGGGCCGTCTTGGCCTCCTGAGGCCCTCTTCCGAGCCTCGTCGGGCAATCTTGGAGGCCTCTCGGGCCGTTTTGGCCTCGCGGTGGTCACCATGAGAATCCTGGGGTGGCCCGGAGCAGCGTGGATTTGAGGTTCACCCCCCTCGTTGGCTGATTGGTGACGCGGCGGGGCCCCTTAGCAGACAGTAAGCAGGAGGCAGAACACAGGACTGGAGAGACAAAAGGCCAAACAACAAATGACAACACATAACACATGACAGCAGACCGCACACACCTTCGCAGCCTTGCGACCCCCAGAGGGGGCCGGCGGATAGACAGATATGTATGTATACATACATATACACATACAGACAGACAGACAGACAGACAGACAGACAGACAGACAGACAGACAGACATACAGACATACATACATACTTCAGAGTGAGGGGGCGAACGGTCATTCACTGTCCCTGGGTGCGGGGCTGAAGTAGGACTCCGCGGTGCGGATGTTGCTTGTTGTTGCGTTGCGTTGTTGTTGTTGTCGTCGTCCCGCCCGCGACCCACTCGCGACTCACCCGTGACCCACCCGCGACCCACCCGCGAACCCCCCGCGACACCCCGCGACCCGCCCGCGACCCACCCGCGACCCACCCGCGATCCACCCCGCGACCTGGCCCGCGACCCGGCCCGCAACCCACCCGCGAGCACCCGCGACCCACCCGCGACACACCCATTTAGTTTTAACGAACTTGCGGCGGGCTTGTTGTATAATTTTTGAAAATCAGGCGCCTGCAGCAAGCTTCTTCAGAGCCTCGCAGACTGCCGCCGTCCCCGCCGCCCCCTTCACTTTTATCCGCAACTGCGCGGTGGTACGTATGCTGTTATATCTATACACGTACACATATATGTATACGCATAATCCTCTACCATACGCGCAACTTGAATCTTCTACTCCAGATCATTGGCGACGACTACAGCAACGGCGACGGCGGCGGCAGCGGCGGCGGCGACGACGACGAAGACGACGACTCTGGGGGCTGCGTCTGTCCCTACGCCCCATGGAGGGTCCCAGACGTCCCGGAGGCTTCTGACGGCGAGCTCGACATGGGCGGCCTCGGACAGGCAAAACCTAGAACCCCCTCCCCACTCCCCCCCCCTCCTCCTCAACCCCCTCCTCCTATGTCCTCCTCCTCCTCCCCCTCGTCGCGCCGCCCCCCGCAGGACCGCCGTCCCGGTCAGGTACCCGAAGGAGAGGCCCGAGAGGTGCCCGGGCGGGTGGGCGGGTCCGACTAGAGTCGGGGGCCCCCAGACAGTGCGGTGACCCGGTGACCGCACCATGCGGTGAGTCGGTGGGGATTCGGGGTGCCTGCACGGTTTCGGGACCCGGGTCGTGCTCCGAGGGCGTCTCGGGGGACTGGGGCCTCCGAGGTCCCAAGATCGTGCGGTAAGGGTCTCTGAGGGGTTCGAGGTCACCGCACGGTCTGTCACCGAACCATTTCGG
Source organism: Prorocentrum cordatum (assembly GCA_963575745.1). Taxonomy (NCBI): domain Eukaryota; class Dinophyceae; order Prorocentrales; family Prorocentraceae; genus Prorocentrum; species Prorocentrum cordatum. The sequence goes on along the minus strand of CAUYUJ010003514.1, from coordinate 144,449 downwards.
GACCCGGGGGGAATAGGGAAATTGACAGGGGGGGAACGATATTTGCTCCAGGCAGCTGGTTCCCGCCCTGTGGCCCGGCGCCTTCCTTCTCACATTGTTGCTTCCGGCGCGGGCATGCGCCAGAAAACGGGCTGCGTGAGCTGCTGCGCGACCCCCGCCTTTCGTCCGACCCGAGATGGGCGGGGTGGAGTCATGAAGAGCGGCAGGGCTGGGGTGGCCTCGAGTTAAGTCGGGCCTGTCCCTCTCCTACAGGGGGAATATTCAAAAATAGTCAAAAAATAGTTTGGGGACTATTGTTTGACAATTTGTTTTGCATTTTCATTACATGTTTGGGGTTATTGTCAATTTTTCCTCCAAAATCGGCCTGTAGGGGGGCAGGCCCGACTTCAGCCTCGAGGGGGGGGGTCCGTCAGCTCCCAGGGGTCTGCCCGCCGCGCGGTGCGCTCCAGGAGCTGCGCCCTGCCAAGGGCGTTTCCGGAGGTGCCCGGGGTGCCGGCCCTGGACGGCCGCCGGAGGCCCGAGCAGGTGGCACCCGGCCCAGGCGAGGAGGGTCATCTGTCGACTGCACGTTTGGACGCCCGTCCCCTCCCTCCTCCTCCTCGTCCTTTTCCTCCTCCTCCTCGTCCTCCTCCTCCTCCTCCTCCTCCTCCTCCGAGCTTCGTGCCCTCCTCCTCCTCCTCCTCCTCGTCCTCCTCCTCCTCCTCCTCCGCCCCCTCCTCCTCCTCCTCCTCCGCCTCCTCCTCATCCTCCTCACGTTTGGACGCCCGAAATGGGTACGGAAAGAATGGGCACAACGCCCAACAGCAGTTCCTGTCCATTCGGAGCTGGACCCGCCGTCGGCGTCGCCGCGGCCCGTGTCGATTGGAGGCAGAAGACCGCCTGCCAAACAGCGGCCGCTGTTGGTTTGGGACAACATTTGTGGTTGGCCACTGTACCAATTCTTTCCGTACCCATTTCGGGCGTCCAAAACACGTAAGAATGACCTTTCGCCGGAGTGACCTTTGGTGCGGGCGCAATGGGGTCCCCCGATCACCCATTGCGATGCGAGAGTAGTGTCTTGCGCGCCTGAGCTTGGTCCCCCCGCGGCCCCCCAACAGCCGCGCACCAAAGATCGCCCTCACGCGGGCTCACTCTCGCGTGTAGCCGAATCTGGGGGGGGGGCCCTCCCTGGTCCACCTCCGACGTGGTGATCTTGTTCACAGCGTGGACCCCCAGGGGGCTCGACCCCTTGCCCCGGGACTGGCTTTTCCTCCCGAGGCGTTTGGTTGAGGTTCCCAGGGCCCGGCGAGGGCCTTCGAGGCCGGAAACTGCCCCAGACCTCCCGCCGTGCTGCATTTCACAGCGAGACCCAGATCATTGGATACTGGAAATTTCTAGTCGCGACCGACGAGTCGACCCGAAAATTAGCCGCGCCATCCCGCCTTCGACCCGGCGATGGTGTGATTCTAGGCACTTGCCCCGTGCAGTCTCGGCGTGTTATAGCGGAGGCCGCGCGGCGGCGGCGGGCAGCCGCTGCGTAGCACAGTCGCCGAATGTCATGTAGATGCACGCTCGACCAACTCGTAATTCATCGGCATGTCTCATCATAGAGAGGCGGGTGAGGAGGGAGGGTGAAGGAGGAGGGGGTCGGTTTTCCTGGAGGGTTTGGGGTGACCTGGCGGGCCCCGGGCGGGCATTTGGAGAAGCGGGGAGGGGGGGGAGGAGGAGACGGAGGGGGAAAGGGGTAAGCGGGGCAGCAGGCAGAGGAGCATAAGGAGGCAGTCTGATGCGCGCAGTTCGATGTGCGTTTCCACGCGCGCAGTTTGATGCGCGCACATGTCGGTGTCGCGGTTGCAGCAATCTCCCCCAGACTGGCCCAGGGCATATCCAGTTGCCTGTGACATGTCCCGCCGCCGTGCCAGCCCACCATTCCAGGTGGCGACTGTTCGAGTTGGCACGGGAACCCTCATATACGACGCCTCGTGTCTCCAGGCTTGGGAGAGCCGCGATGGGGACGATTGGGGTCATGAGGATGATCGGGGTGATGATGATGATGATGATGATGATGATGATGATGATGATGATGATGATGATGTTGATAATGTTGATGATGGTGATGATGATGCTGATGCTGATGATGATGATGATGATGATGATGCTGATGATGATGGTAATGACGATGATGATGATGGTGATGCTGATGATTGTGATGATGGCGATGATGATGATGATGCGGATGTTGGTGATTATCATGGTCATGATCCTCGTCATGATCATGGTCATGGTCATGGTCATGGTCATCATGCGGATGGTAGTAATAGTCATGGTCATGATGATGGTGAGGGTGAAGCTGATGCTGATGTTGATGCTGGTGATGACGACGATGACGATCACGCTGGTTGTGATGATGAGGATGCTGCTGATGCTAAAAATGATGATGATAATGATGATACTGATTATGATGATGATGACCATGCTGATCATGATGAAAATGATGGTTGTAGTGGGGACGCTGCTTCTGATGATGACTACTGTGATGGTGATGACGGTGATGGTGATTGTGATGCTAATGCTGCTGATAAGGATGGTAATGAGAATTTTGTTGGTGGTGATGATAACGATGATGATGGTAATGATGCCGATTGTCCTGCTGATGATGATGATGATGAGGATGGTGATGATGATGATGATGCTGGCAATGATGGTGATGATGGTGATGGTTGTGGTGATGGTGATAGTGCCGGTGACGATGACGATGACGATGACGACGATGTTGATGATGTTGATGATGATGTTGATGCTGATGATGATGCTGCTGCTGATGATGATGATTTGGTTCGGCTGGAAACGTCGACTCTGCATTCAGGCGGCTTTCATGTTATCCTCTGTCTCACGCTGTAGCGCAACTTCGCTGCCGTGCACTGCATGGTTTGAGGTCCAGGCGGTCATTTGCTTCGAAGAAATTGTGATGATGCTGATGATGATGATGGTGCTGATGACGATGACGATGACGATGATGGTGATGACGATGATGATGATGATGGTGGTGCTGATGATGATGATGAGGATGATGAGGATGATCATGATGGTGCTGATGATGATGATGGTGCTGATGACGATGACGTTGACGATGATGATGATGATGATGACGATGATGATGATGGTGGTGCTGATGATGATGAGGATGATGAGGATGATGATGCTGATGATGAGGAGGATGATTATGGTTATGATGATGATTGTGACATTGCTGCTGCTGTTGATCATGATGGTGTTCATGATAATGATGATGCTGCTGCTGCTGATGGTGATGATGATGATGCTGATGCTGATGCTGATGCTGATGATGATGATGATGATGATGATGATGATGATGATGACGATGATGATGATGATGATGATGATGATGATGATGATGATGATGATGATGACGGAGCTCGTTTGGGCCGTCTTGGGGCAGTCTTGGGGGTTCTTTGGGGCCCTCTTGGGCCATCTTTGGGCCCTCTTACGCCTGCTTGGGGCTCTCTCCGGCCGTCTTGGGACCTTCTTGGCAGTATGGTGGGTGTCTGGCGGCCGTCTTGACGCCGTCTTGGGCCGTCGAAAAGCCTCTTCAGGCCGTCTTGGGTCCCACGGGAGGCCCTCTCGGACCGTCTTGGGGCCGTCTTGGATGCCTCTTGGGCCATAGTGGAGTCCTCTTGCGCCGTCTTAAGGTGACGGCAGCCCGAAAAGGCGAGAACGCGACATTATCCCAAACCCAATGGAAATCTATGGTTTGGGCTTCTTCGGACTCTGATTGAGGTCTTCTTGTGGCCCTTTCGGGCCCTCTTGGAAGCTTCTTGGGCCATCTTGAACCAATATTCGGCCGCCTTGGGGTCACCTTGGGCCGTCTACGAGGCATCCTGGGCGCCTTTATGTCCTTGGTTGCCTGGACGGGCCGTCTTGGAAGCTCGGGACGCATATCCGTCGTTGCATTGACCACGGATCGTTGCGTGGGAGGCCCTGGAGCGCTCGGGAGCAGCGCCTGGGAATGCGGGAAGTGCACGATTCTCAAGCGGGCGCGCATGGAATGCTCAGGCATTAGCTGCCATGCGGGAAATGCAGAATCCTCCAGCGGGCGCGCATGGAATGAGGGTTCAGGCAGTTGCTGCCGTGCGCGGGGAATGCACCATCCTCGAGCGAGCACGCGTGCAATTTGGGTTTAGGCATTAGCTGCCATACTGCGAGTGCCGGCCTCGAGCGGGCACGAGGGAAGTTAGCATCGTTCAGGAGGGGCGGTGCACGCAGCAGTCTGCGAATGGGGAGGGGGAGGACCCCGTATTGGAAGGCAGGAAACCCTACCAGACAGACCTTGGCATTCTTCGACGCCTCAACGTGCCAGGGGGCACGATGGCGGAGAACGCTCCGGAGGAGAAGGAGGAGGATGAGGAGGAGGAGGAGGAGGAGGAGGAGGAAGGGGAACGTACCAGAACAGAGCAAGTCCGTGGACCATTGTCAGAAAAGCAGGCCGACTAGCTTCTGGCCACTTCGTCATGCATCACATTCGGAGCTTGCGTTGGGCAGCTACGCATCTGACGATGGAATCGGACTGCTGCGCTCTGCAACCGCGTTACAGGCCAGGCTGGGAGAAGGAGAAGGAGGAGGAGGAGGAGGAAGAGGAGGAGGAGGAGGATGAGGCGGAAGATGGGGACATGTCTCAAAGGGAGGAAAGGGAAGAGGAGGAGGAGGAGGCCATGGGGCCATGGAGAATGGAGAAGCGAACCCGCGCGAGAGGACTGCCTCACATGAGATTTCTGCCTCATCGCAAAGCGGGCCGCCCTCCGCCCCCACACGGGGAGACCTCCCTCCTCACGCGTAGGGGAGGCCGCTCGCTCATCGGCGAGGAGTTCACGCAACACGGTCAAGGTACAGGTCAACGCCTTGTCACCCCGCGACTCGCTACTCATACGTGAGGGCGGTGGTGCGTAGGGCAGTACGAAGTCCTTCCCGACTATCAGCCCCTGCCACAACACATGAAACGTGCAACTGCGTTGGCAGCCCAGGGCGAATAGGCACGAAGGCTTCATAGGACTGGTGGACCACACGGCCCCTCCATTCGACCAAACGCACGATCCCCGCGCCTGGAAGCTCAAGGTGGCTCGAGCGTCACGGGAGTAGCTGAGCGCCACGGCCCCGGGCTGAGTTGCCCAAAAAGACGCGCCGGCATGCTGACGCCAAGACATGACGCGCGAATGGCATTGTCAATGTCCCCGCTGCGTAGGGCCGAGCGCCAGGATACGGCGCCCAGTAGAGCAGTAACTGCCCCCCCGCCGAGGGGGGGAAAGGAGGAGGAGGGGGAGGAAAAAAAAGAGGACGACGAGGAAGAAAAGCAGGAGGAGGAGGAGGAGGAGGAGGAGGAGGAGGAGGAGGAGGAGGGAGGAGGAGGAGGAGGAGGAGGAGGAGGAGGAGGAGGAAGAGGAGGAGGAGGAGGAAAGGAGGAGGAGCAAGAGGAGGAGGCGGAGAAGAAGGAGGGGGAGGAATAGGAGAAGGACAGCGCGCCAGGTCCACGTCCTGGCTTGGGACCGCTGGCACTGGATGTGCACGGCGCCCGGCTGCGCGGCGCGCGGCCACGCCGACGCCCCGCCTGCAGGGCCTTGCCAGGCCTGCGGGGCCGCACTGGAGACTCGCCGCGAAGAGGCCCTGCTCGACCTGCAGGCGCAGCGGGCCGGCTGCCCGCAGCTGCTAGCGGATGTCACTGTCCGCTACACCGTGTCGGGCGAGGCCCGCGCCTTGGCGGCGGCGGCGGGCGCGGGCGGCGCCGTGGCGCGGGAGGGAGAAAGCAACAAGAGGGCTCGCTACCCCACCGGCCGCGCGCCCTGGAGGGTGTTGCCGCTCTCTCTGGAGACCGCCGGACGGCACGGGCCGGCGGCGCTGAAACACCTGCGCTGGCTGGCGCACTTGCGGGCCCAACTGCTGGGCGACGGGCCGGAGGCGGACGCCGCGGCCAGCGCGCTCGCCGCTCGCTGGGGCGCGGAGCTCAGCACGGCGCTGCACCGCGCCACAGCGCGCCAGCTCCGCACCGCGCTCGGGCGCGAGGCCGCGCGGGCCTCGGCCGCGGCGCTGGCGGAGGAGCTGGCGCGCTAGGCGCGCCGGCGGGGGCGCCCCAGGGCGAGGTCGCGGTGCTCCGGCCCATCGTCGTGGTTTCGGAGGTGCGCAGTGCGGGCGCGCGCGGGCGTCGAGACAGACCCGCCGCCTGCGCAGGAGGTGGAGGAGGAGGAGGAGGAATGGAATGGAATGGGATGGAATGGAATGGAATGGAATGGAATGGGCCCCATCGCGGTGCGACATGACTCAACACCCAAGAGGCCGCCCCGTGAGCTCACCCACGAAGGAGCCGAACCAGAAGACAGGCCAGATCGCGGGTACATGGCCAGAGGTTGAGGAAGACGAGCACCACGCACATACCTCAAATGGATGCCTCGCCACACAATGATAACGTAACAAGCTTGGCTGACATGAGCTCGGTTCGACTCGGCCCCATTATGATTTGCACCTCAGATAATTGGGCAACCTTTCACGTGTGTCATCCAGATCGCCTCCTCCACTAACAACTTTGCAAGACAGCAACACATGTGTAGTTTCTTCCCTCCTGCACCCAACGAGCGGCATAGCGAAAATAGCGAGCCCAGGCACTATGCCTGACAATACTGAATTGATTGAAACATACGGACGGTAAATACTGACGCCAGCTCGCTGCCAACCGAACACCATGCCAGAACGTGTTTGACCCAATCATACCAAAGTGTGACAGGCCTGAACCACATCGCACCTAGGAGAAAAAAGCCAGCCTTGACCCAAGCACGTATCTCAGCTGGTCCACTGTGGCACTGCAGGAGAAAACGCGCCGACGGACCGCCGTCGCTGAACATCGCACCGGTACTGATAGCTGCCACTGCGCACCGTTGTCTGCCTTCTCGCACGTTTTGACCCCAGTGATGTAACTGGTAACGGTCGGGGCCAGCTTCGCCTCCCACCGCGAGCTACGCACCGACAGAAGTAGATTCCATTGCACGCCTTTTTCGCCCATGCCGATCCAATCATTGGCGTAGAGGCCGAGAGGTTTGAAACCCGCCCCCCAATCCGAGCAGCCCACGAGGCAGTGGCCCACTGCGGCACTGAACCTGGCATCGCGCCGAAAAGCCGTGCGACCAGCCTTTACGTGGCAACCATTTCCTTGCTTTTGGTGCGCGGGCCCACTGCGACACGGCAGCAGAAGGCGCGCCGACGGGCCGCGCACAGCACCGGCACATCCTCGCGACAGGAACGCCAGCGCAGCCAGAAGCCGAGGCAGACCGTGCCCAGGCCGAACACGTGAGCCAGCCCCGTCGAGGCGGCCAGGTGCACGAAGACGAGCGGCTGAAAGGGCACCAGGACCTGCCGGAGGCCAGAGAGCTTCAGGTAGACCGCTGCTGTTTTTACGATGCGTCCCACGTCGCCGCCCAGAAAAGCTGCACTCACGGTGGGGCAGCCTGGGCGTCCCCCAAGCGCCACGCGGTTGCGTGGAATGCGACGTCGAAACTGCCCAGAGCCCAAATGGGTACGGAGAAGCCTCGAGCCATATGTGCTTGAGAGGGGGCGGGGGGATGAGGAGGAGCAGGAGGAGAAGGAGGAGGAGGAGGAGGAGGAGGAGGAGGAGGTGGAGGAGGAGGAGGAGGAGGAGAACGACGACGCCGACATAAGGAGGAAGAGGAGGGGAAGGAGGAGGTGGATGAAAAAAAGGGAGGGGGGGCAATGGGGACAAGGGCCTCGCAGGTGCGATCCGGCGAAGTTCGGCAACATCATCCAGTGGTGGTCCGAGGCCGGCGGAGAACCCGCCTCCCACCTTCTCTCCTTTCCTCCTCCTCCCCACTCCTCCTCCTCGACCCACCTCCAACCTCTCTTCCCCTCCTCCCTCCTCCTCCTCCTCCTCCTCCTCCTCCTCCTCCTCCTCTCTCCTCCTCCTCCTCCTTTTCTTCCTCCTCCTGCTCCTCCTCCTCCTCCTCCTCCTCCTCCTCCTCCTCCTCCTCTCCTCCTCTTCTTCCTCCGCTCCTCCAGCACCATCAGCATAAGCATAAGCAGCAGCAGCATCATCAGCATCATCAACATCACCATCAACATCCACAGCAGCTTCAACTTCAACATCAACCTCAACAACATCATTTCCCTGCTCCTCCTCCTCCATCGTCTCCCCTTCCCCCCCACTCTTCCTCCTCCTCCTCCTTCCTCCTCCTCCTTTCTCCTCCTCCTCCTCCTCTCCTCCTCCTCCTCCTCCTCCTTCTCCTCTTCCACCTCCTCCTCCTCCTCTTCGTTCTTTCTCCTCCTTCACCTCGTTTTCCTTCATCGTCCCTCTTCCCCTCCTTCCTCTTTTTCCACCTCCCTCCTCGCCCAGTGCTGGGCAAAGAGGCCGACGGAATACCCGCCGCTCGCGCGGCCGAGGAGCCGTACGCGCTCTGAGTGGCGCGCGCGCGCGCTCGTCGCCTCGGCCCCGCGCTGCTTTTGGTGGCCTGCTGGCGGGCTGGCAAGAGAGGTCGGGAAGGAAGAGGAGGGGGAGGGGAGAAGAAGGCAATGGGGAAGAGGAGGGAGGATGAAGTGGGAGGCGGAGAAGGAGGAGGATGAGGAGGAGGAGGAGCAGGAGGAGGAGGAGGAGGAGCAGGAGGAGGAGGAGGAGCAGGAGGAGGAGGACGTTTTCGGACGGCCTCGTCGGTCCTCGGCGGTTTTCCAGCCCCCGGATTCTCTGCAGCAGCTGACCCTCGCCGAGGGTATATCGTTTCGCGGGGGCCGCCGCCGCGACACGCTGAGCAGAAGTATCGGACTGCATTTTGCAGCATCAGTTCCAGAGTCGTTCGGGTAACCTCCCCCAGCCGAGGCAAGCGCAGAGCGCAGACACGCAGAGTGACCACGTCAAGGCCGTGGAGGCCGAGGCTGCCAAGGCGGCCGTGCATGTTGTCCCCGCTCCCGAGCGAAGCTTCCTCCTGCTCCCCCTCCTCTTGGTACTATTGTTCCTCCTCCCCCTCCTTGCTTCCTCGTCTTCCTCTTCCTCCTGTTCCTCACCCTCCGGCCAGTGGAGCTCGAAACTAGTGATGCTCATAGCTCGTTCCTGGAGCAGTCCGTGGATGTCATGGCGCGAGCCTTAAGCTCCCTTTTGGTGTTGCATGTCCTTATCCCTGTCCTCCTCCCCCTCCTCCGCATATGCCCTCCTCCTGATACACACTCCTCCATGCTAGTCCTCCTCCCCCTCCTCCTTGGCACTGGGCACTGGTGGCATTGGAACCACGTAACCATGGTTGGAGCTGCGACGTAACCTCCTCCTCCTCCCCCTTTCCTTGATCCTCCTCCCTTATCGCCCGCATCATCCATCCTCATCCGCATTTTCTGTCATCATCCGTCTCCTCCCCCTCCTCCTTTTGCCTCCTCCCTCGCTCTTCTTCCTGATAGCTCCGCTCCCACTTGGGCGCGGCGCATCTTTATTGCTGACCGCCAAACCCCGCGCAGCCAGAGCAGCGCGGCAGCTGGCAGCCACTCCAGCACCGCACGCAGGACAAGGGCCGCAGAGCATGTCGCACCGGGTCCTCCAGGCGCGCCGGTCGCTGCGCAGTGAGGGCCGCGCCGATCCCAGACGGGAGCTCAAGACCTCAGCTGCCCCGATACGCCCGTGCCGGAACGCAATATGAAACCCCTTGCGCGTTGGCTCGGCACCTGTCGCCGCGCCGTCTGGTCCGACGCGCGGCCTTGCGTCCTGGGGAGGGCCCCTCGGCCACCGGTGCAAACTCCGCCTCGGGCGCGGTGGTCTCGCCGTGGGGTCTGCCGCGGTGCCGGCGTCGTCCACTCGGGCGCGGGGCGCAGGGCTTGCCGTGGGTTTGCCGTGGCGTCGGCGCCGTCCACTCGGGCGCGGCGAGGACAAGCGGCGCGGCGGCCCGACGTGCTGGCCCACGTCGGCGCCGAACGCACGCTTCCAGTCTGCGTGTTGAGCTCGGTGCCAACACGCTACGGGCTGCGCGTTGCGCATCGGGGCGGCCGGGCCCGAGACGCCGGCACGTCGACGCTCTGGGGCGCGGCGGTGCGCTCGGGAGGGCGCGCCCCGCCTCGTGCTCTCCCGGGCGCCCGGGATCCCCTCGCCGGAGCGTTGCGACTCCTCCTCCTCCTCCTCCTACTCCTCCTCCTCCGTAGCCATGTTGGCTCAAGCCATTTTGGCTCAAGCCCTTTTGGCTCAATTATTTTGAGCTTGCTGTCACCGACACTTCAAAACGGCTGGGTGACAGCGGGCCTTTTTGGCACGGTCACTCAATATGGCGCACCTGCGATGAGCGGCACTCGTGGCGGCGGTGGTGGCGACAACGTTCGCGGCCTTCGCTGGACATGCCGTCATTGCGGATGCAAGGAGAACGAATCTTTCTACCAGGACTGCAAGCATTGCAAGAAGTTGTGGAACGCTCCTGCCGAGTCTGCCCCCGCCACCGACAGGAAGGCCCGCGGGGACCCTGGAGCTCTTCGGCGCACCGCTGCTGGAGTCGCTGCTGGTCAATCGTCCACCACGCCTGCTACGTCGCCTGCCCCCGCGCCCAGTAAGACGGAGCTCGAGCAGCTGGTGCAGCTGTGCGGGAGGACGGGGAACCAGGAGATGTTGGGTGAGGCCCAGAAGGAGCTCGAGAAGCTCAAGGCGTCGTCTGTACCGCCGGAGGAGCGAGCGGACAACGCCCACAAGGAGATTGCTAGACTGGAGAAGAAGCTCGACAATGATCTCAAGGTTGCGCCTCGCCCGCCGATGCTGGTCACGCTGCCAGCCCTGGAACTCGGGCCTTGGAGTTTCGGCGTGCAGGTTGCTGCTGGCCGTCCTTTTCACTGCCTCGTGCTGTCCTCGCCCTCCTGGTACACGGCCGTGCGGATGTGGTTCCCCTGCGGTGACTGTTGCTCAGGTGGCCGCCTCCTTTTGGTGCCTGGGCTCGGTGGGACTCCCCCGGCCGAAGCCTGGACGAGAGGACCAGGGGCAGCGGTGTGTACAGCCGCCGCTGCCCACTGTGTTCCTCGTCTGCCTGTGTTGCAAGGCCATCAGCGGGCAGATTCTTCTTCGCCGGGGGCTCCATCTCAAGGATGGTACCTCTGGGGGGTTCCAACCCGCCCCCCCCACCCCTCTCGAAAACCGGGGAGGTCACTGGGTTCCAACCTCCCCCCCCCCCCGGTCCATCATGGAAAGGGGCGGGGGTTACCGGTTCGAACCCCCCACCCCCCATCCTCGCCGCCGGCAGACGACTCCCCCGTCCTCCCCCACTCCGGATGGGGGACTCTGGCGGGGACGGTGGTGGGGGTGGTGGTGGGGCGTGGGGACAGCGGGACAGTGGCGGGGACAGTGGAGACAGTGGGGAAAGTGGGGGTGGTGCTGGTGGTGGGGACCGGGGGCAGTGTGACAGTGGTGGGGGCACTTGTTGGGACAGTGGGGACTGGTTGGAACACTGGGGACAGTGGGACAGTGGTGGGGACACTGGGGACAGTGGGACAGTGGTAGGGACGGTGGTGGTGGGGACAGTGGCGAGGGGACAGTGGGGACAGCGGGACAGTGGTGGGGACGTGGGGACAGTGGTGGTGGGGACAATGGTGAGGGCGGTGGTGAGGAGGGTGGGACCGTGGTACAGTGGGGACAGTGGTGGGAACAGTGGGGACAGTGGGGACAGTGGGACGGCACACTGGGGCAGCGGCGGGGAAAGTGGGGACAGTGGGACAGTGGTGGGGACAGTGGGGAGAGTGGGACCGTGGTGGGGCCAGTGGTGGGAACAGTGGGGACAGTGCGACAGTGGTGGGGGCACTGGTGGGGAGAGTGAGGACAGTGGTGGGAACAGTGGGGACAGTGGGACAGTGGTGGGGACAGCGGGGACAGTGGGACAGTGGTGGGGACGGTGGTGGTGATGGGACAGTGGTGAGGGTGGTGGTGAGGACGGTGGTGGGGACCCGGGGGTCGTTTGCCGGCGGCGAGTGGTGGGGGGGTATCGAACCAGTAGTGACCCCCCCGGTTTTCCGGGTGGGGCGGGGGGGAGGTCGAACCGGTAGTGACCCCCGTGGGGCAGGGGAGGGGGATATCGAACCGGAAGTGACCCCCCCCAGTTTTCCGGAAGGGGGGGTGGTGGGGGGGGGCTTTTCGGGTGGAGGGGGGGGAGGGATTCGAGCAGGCGGGGGGGGAAATTTCCCACATGGCGGTGGATCACGTTTTCTCGTATACATACATAAATCACATACGTACATGTGGTTACGTCCTTGTTGTCCGGAGACGGACATGTAATACATATTCGCTGGTGTAGACACTTCTCGTCACTATGCATAGACATGTACCCGCCATTATACTTCACCAGTCGAATCCGAGGCCCAGGCCCCGCCCTCGAGAGTTTAGAACTATCTCGCCCCATTGATGTTCAGGTCGTCTCTTGAGTCAGAGGCGGTACACCTCGTGTTTGTTTGTCCGTTTCTGGTTATCTCTCGCAAAACCCAAGTGGTGTTGCGAGTGGGCCTCGTTGCAGTTCGACCACATTGGGCGTTGGATAGAATGACGGCCGTTGCGCGCATTCCTCTTTCAGGGCCACGCGGCGGAGGGTCGACGAACCTTTTCCTCTGAATGAACAGCGGGCCGGGAGAAACAACAAACAAAAGTTGGAAGCACTACTAATATTTACTATTCGCCGTTTCTGCGCATATTTTTCATTGAAATTCGTGCTGGTAAAGTAACGTACTCGTGATTATTCAATAACGATCCACGATGTTTAATGAATGTCTTTTCTTTTTTGTTGTATCTTTGTTTATTAGAGAGGGCCGTCTTCAATTCGCCACCGCCGTGGGGTCTGGGGACCTCGTCGCCGCGGGAAGGCGCACGGCCACACCAGCAGGGGGTTCAACCGTGGAGGAGGCACACACGCAATCGGTGAGTGAACTGCGCGCAGAAAGTTGCAAGCTACACGCGCTTCCGCAGCCAGGAGTGAATGCGCGGTCTGCGCGGGGCCATTGCAGGCGTGTTGCACGCGAGGGGGCGGATCGGGGCATATCTTCCCCAATGAGCTCCAAATTGCTCTAAACGGGGACGGGGCCTCCGATATCATTCGTTAATACCGACTGTGCGTTGTTTGTTTTGGTCCTGTTCATATGTATGTATGTATACATCTATATGCAAAAGTTGAGATCCGTCTTCAACCGGTCGCTGCTGCGGGATCTGGGTACCTCGTCGCCGAGGTAGGGCGCACGGCCACACTGGCAGTGGGTTCAACCAGCGAGGGGGCAAACAGGCAATCGCCGATTACCTATGTGCCCCTTACTCACCGCGCCGAGTACTGCGCAGTTCACTCACCCATTACTAGTCGGTGAGTGAACTGCGCGGAAATAGTTTACAGCTTCACGCGCTTTCGCAGCCACGGGTGAATGCGCGGTTTGCGCGGGGGCATTGCCCGCGTGTTCCACGCGATGGGGGCGGATCGAGACATATTTGCCCAAATGAGTTCCACATTGTGTTAAAGATGGGTTGGGTCTCCGTTTTCATTGTTTATATTCTCGCCCTCCTCCCACCCACAACATAACAAGCAGTTGTGGCAGAAGTTGATCGTCGCATTGGAGCGCATTCCCACCTCGCAAGCGAAAGGCGCTCCCGCGCGGCCCCCTTCCCGACAACTTGGCGAACATGAGACCTACGCGGGCCGCGCAGGGGCGGGAGCGGCAAAACGTCCGATGGGCGCGGCGAAGACGAAGCATGTGCCGCGGTGACACAGCACTGCCACTCTCACTGTCAAGCTGCGCGGCGCGTGGGCGCGGTCGGCATTTCGCGCGCTCTGGCGCGGCCCCGCTGCTGCCGCTGTCGTTTTCAAACGATTCGGCGAACGACCCACGCGTCGCGCCCGCGAGTGAACGCCACTTCCGAGCAGCACGCTCACGGAGCGAAGGCGAGGGAGACAAGTGGTCCACTCGCGCGGGCCTCCTTAATCTGACGAGTGAAAATATGCATGCGGCGCACCAGGGCAGGAATACCACTTTCAGGCGGAATCTTCGCGGCGCCGAGGCGACAACTGCATTTTCGCCCGCTCGCGCGTCGACGAAGTCGTGTCGGAAAAAGGTGCGCCGCGCCCTCTAGAAAAAAAGAAGCAGAAACGCGTCGCCGAGGCGGACCAACGGCCTTTCGCGCGGGATGGGCGCCGTTTCCACTTTCCCGCCACTCATTTTGCAACGTTGACGACCGAACGCCCATGTTGAGACGAACGACGCATGGTTTTTTCTGGGAAGTCGGATGGGCCCCCCCGGGATCCGGTTGCCATCGCCAGGCCAGGTAGCAGAGTAGGGCTATACACAAACAAGGAGTCAGGCTACGGAGTGAGGATCAAGGCCGCACGGAACATGAGGATGACATCGAGGAGATGGAGGAGGAGGAGGAGGAGGAGGAGGAGGAAAGGGAGGAGGAGGAGGAGGAGGAGGAGGAGGAGGAGGAGGAGGAGGAGGAGGAGGAGGAAAGGGAGGAGGAGGAGGAGGAGGAGGAGGAGGAGGAGGAGGGGGGGAGGTGAAGGAAGAGGAGGAGGAAGACGACGACGACGACGACGACGACGAGCTGATTTTCTTGCTCGTTGTTTTCCCGGCGCCAGGCCGCCGAGGAGGCCGAAAGGGCCGCGGAGGAAAAGGCGGCCGCCGCTGCGAAGGCCGCCGCCGCGGCGAAGGCGGCCGCCGCCGAGGCGAAGGCCGCCGCCGACGCGAAGGCACGGGCCAACACGAAGGAGGGACAGGCTGCAGGAGGGAGTTCTCGACTGTTCTTTACGTTGTGTTGTCGATTGTTTTCGATGCCCGGGGCGGTGTCAATCAGTTGCGCCTCGTCGAGGGCGTTCCGGGGGCGCCGGGATCGTCACGAACAGCCGCAGGAGAGCCGAGGCATGACCCGAAAACTATGTGCAACGTTGGGGGGACGCATCGGCCTGGAGTCGCCCATTCGTCGCCGATAGAGGGCCCGATGACCCACCCTCCGCCCAAGAGCGTGTGGTTTCGATGTCGCGGGCCCATCGCCGGTCAATCGGCGACGCGTTGCCGACTCCAGGCCGATGCCCCCCCTCAGTGAACCACTCCTTTTTTATCGTCGCCCCTCATAAGGCGGCCGCCGATGCGAAGGCCGCCGCCGCATCCCGGCCCGTGCTGGCAGGGGGGGCCGTCCAGGGAAGGCGGCAGCGGAACGGGCGGCGGGTGGAGAGGGGGGAGCCAGGCCTCGCGGACTGGTTCTGAGTGAACGGGGACCCCGGCTGGCACCGCCTCGCCGGCGCAAGCGGCGATGCGGCGCGATTTGGAGCCTCATTACCCCCATCCTGGCATTGACAATGTACGCTGCGATCTTTGGAGCCCTCAGCTGTTCTGGTACGCGATCGATGTTTCAAAGGGGGGAGGACGAGAAGAAGGAGGAGGAGGAGGAGGAGGAGGAGGAGGAGGTATGAAGTTCCGAGTAGTTCTCCAAACGCGTCAAGGGGAGGCGCCAGGGGACATGCAGCGCGCTCCTCTGCTGAATGTGGCTCAACAGGCGCACACCCTCTGGGTCGGCGCCCAGAAACAGGCGTCCCTGAGAAGAAAAAGCTCCGCCCCTTTTTTACCCAATCCTTTACATCACATCTCATACTACTTCTGCATATGGCTGCGGTGTACGATATGACGTAACCATGCAGCTTTCGATTTGGTAGCGGAGTTGGCCTCATTCTCGTGTGCTTGTCCCTTCTCCGTATACTACTCCTCAGCAGGGTCCTCCCGTTGCCTTCTGCAACCTTGAGCCCGGACTCCATCCGCAATTGTGTGGACATGTTCGCAACCAGCTCGAAAGCGAGTGCTAACCACAAGAGCATAATTACACGAGAGGTTCATGCGACCGTCACCATGTTAAAGGTCTTCCAACCAGCTGGTTCTTATTGGCTCGCGCATGACCCCGCAACATCAGGCAACAGCCCCCCGTCGAGGGCTAGGTGCCTTGCGAGGAAGTTCGCCTTGCGCATACCACCTCACATCATACATCTCGGTGTGAGTATACGTGGCACACACACCGACCCGTAACGCACATGATGCTCATCTTGAACATGAAGTTTGAGCATTTTGAAGATGAGCGCCAGCGCATTTCAGGCACTCAACCCATCGACTTCAACGTGCCCAGCCACGGACGAATCGATAGAATCCTCGCCAGGCCCGAGACGGCCCCGATGGAGTTTCAACCAGCTGAACTTGACACTTCCAACTTCCAAGTCCTGACAACAGTATTTGCCCGCGCTTTTGGCGTAGGCACCCAACGCGCCCTGCAGTTGTTTCACTCACTAAACCATGAAATGCCACGCGGTAAGGTGGATTATGAACCACCTCTGGAACGCATGCAGTCCGTAGGACATTTTCCAGACAGATCGCCAGAGAGCCTCGGCACGATGTATAGGGGAGGCGAACAGGAGGTGGTGGTAGCAGTGCTGTACATCATGCGCACACGAGCGACACGTCAGAGTTTGGAAACGGGCGAATTCAACTTTTCTGGGCAGATGAAAGAGAATGTGTTGCCATGTGGGTCCTGCCCCAGGCAGGCAATTTTAATTCCGACCCGTTCACCTGGAATGCGACGCGAACCCCAGCAACCCTTCAATGCTCCACTGCGCTGCGGGGCAAAGAAAACCCCATCAGCCACTCCCTTGCTTCCAATGCCGGCTATGATCCAGGTGCGAGAAACGACGCCATCCCATCAAATGGTACCGAAACGTTAGACTGGACGGATATTCAGAAAATGGCGAATTACGAACCGAGGGCAGAACATCGATTCTGGATAATGCAACAAACAACGCGGAGTTTGAATAAGTTACGCACGCGAAAGATCACGCGACGGGCGAGACGGAACAGCAGGAGCATGATCGAAGGTAAAGAAAAACAAGCGAGGGTGGAGACGCCTAACAGCGTGACGAGATTTTCTCTGGAGGCAAAGCCAAAGGCAACGGCAAAGGTCGTTGGACGTCTGAAAAGGTTAGACCCCCGTCGTGCACAGAAGAGGAAGATCCCAGGGGCAATGATGGACCGACTCTCAAGTGCAATAATTGTTGTAGTGGTTAGCATATTTTCAGACATGGCCCGAATATGAATGGCGAGGGGAAGGGCCCCGACACCGACGCTCAGATGTGCTCAGCAGCGACGACACCATCGAATGTTTGTCGCTCGAAGGTTCTCAGATATTAAAGCTCCCATCACTCGCGCGCTGCAGCCTCGTTGTTGGCATCGACGAGCCAGCGTTTTACGCTCCTGGCATGTTGGCCGAATCCCCCCACCACCCAGCGATCGACGATATCGAGATGACCTTTTCTCAGAAGCGGGCGTTCGGCTGCAATGGGCAGAACAGCATGTTCGACGACTCCGACGACGAGTCGTTCCTTCCTAGGCAGGAGGATCGACACGGCGAATACTCAGCGCGGAAACGCGATCCATGTCCCACGGGGCCCAGGCGGGGAAAACGCTTGCCACGCGACTCCTCGCGACATCACCTTCGAGTCTTGGCGAGGACGCAGCGAGGCCGTTGAGCAGGGCCCCGCGCCGGCGCTGAGCAGCGACGACGGCGACGATAATAGCCTTATCGGGCTCTCCATGGAGGCGGCGAGCTCGAAGGAGGATGAGGAAGCAGCCATTCGCCACTGGCGTTTCCTTGTGGGCGCCGGCAGGAGGCGCAGAGGATTTCCGTTGACGTGCGACGCAGGGCGATGTCCACAAAGGCCGCGAGCTTCGCCGGGAAATTGGCCTACTCCGAGACCGCGCGACGCTCCGACTCCACCGACGCCCCCAGACGACGAGGCGAAATCACAGACGCCGCCGCTTCGGGGCGGGCCTGAACCACGGGCGCCCCCGCTCGGGGGCCAGCCTAGGCCCGCGCCCGGCGCGGCCTCGACTGACGGCGCCCCGAGAGGGCGCCGATGAGAACGAACGTAGCATTGACAGCGACAACGCCGCGTTTTCATTGCCGGCCATGGCCCCGCAGACGACGCCGGGCGCCCGGTCGACCCGCAGATCTGCCGCGCCGGCGCGCCTTCTGGCAGCGGCGGCCAACGCCGCGCCCCCGGCGGGGGCCCTCCTCGGCGACGGCATCTCGCCGCGGCGGCGAGTCGCCAGTTCGCGATGATCCTGGGCGCCAGCGCGAGGGGCGCCCCGCCGCTGGAAGCGGCCCTTCCTGCCAGGGCGCGCGCGGGCGCGCAGTTAGAGGCGCGGGGGGACTTCGTCGCCCCTTCGATTGCCCGAGGTCGCGCTGAATGCCGCGACCTCGCAGCCGCGCGCGGCGCGCGTCGGCCCTGCGGCCCCCGCGCCGCGAATCGGCGGCGGCCGAAGGCCGCGGCCCGCGGCTTCGGGGCTCGCTCCGTGGAAGCCGGGCGACCTTATTTCGTTGCCCTTGTCCGAGGTGGAGATCAACGCGGAGCTCATTCAGACGGGCAGCGGCTTCTCCCGGGGCCGCCGCCGTCGCGCGGACGGAGAAGCGCCGGCGAGACGACTGCGCCAGCTCGGGCGCGGGCCCCCGGCAAAATTCCACGACCGAGCTGCCGGGCCAGGCGCGGCGCCCAGCCCCTGCAGGGCCGCCGCCTAGGATTGGCGTCCGTCCTGAAGTATCCTTTTCGCCCTGCGTGGGATCCAGGTCGCGGCTGCTGCCAGGCGCAAGGGCCTAAGCCTTCGCCCAGCGGGTCCCCAACCCCAGCCAGTAGCGCTCAGAGGCGAACCAGCGGCGGCGACGCGGGCCGCGGGCAGACCGCGCGGCCAGAGGAGGCGGCGCCCAGGGGCCGCTCGCAGGCACCCGGGCCCCGGCGCACAGCGGTTCGCAATATTGATTTCAAGACTCGCTGGCGATCGCTGGGGGCAGCCCGCCGCGGCGACCTTCCAGCGTCGCGTCGAGGGCGGGGAACGTCGAGAAGGCCGCCAACCGCTCGGAGCCGGCGGCGCCACTGGAAGCGCAACCCAATGCGATGCGAGAGGAGGCGGCGCCCCGCGGCAAGTGGGGCCCTTTTGCGAGGCTCATCCTCAGGAAGGCCTCGGCCCCCGCGGCTGCCGCCGTCGCCGCCACAGCGAGGAAGCCTGCCTGGCTGCGTCGTTTTCGGCGCCGGCGCCTAGAGCCCGGGCGCCGCGCGCGCCTGGAGCGAGAGTGCCTCGACGCAACCACGGGGCAACATCAGGCGCCCACGAGGCGGCGCGCCCCCGCCAGCACCAGCGCCACCGACGGCAACAGCACAACCGACCACGCCAGCGCAATCACCGTTGCCGCCAGACGACACTTCTAGTTCGTCAGGTAGCACTCAGGCGCTCACCGATCGCTTTGCGCTGCGAACACTAGCACTAGCACCACTCAGAGCGGTAAGTGCGACGGCAATGAACTCGGCGGCGTCGGTTATGTCGAGACATCACGCCTGGAAGCTGGCATCCGAGGCCTTTTGGTCATTCGGAGCACTTTGTGCACAATGACTGGAGGTTAAGGCCTACGGTCAGTTTCGATGACCACGTCGGTTGGTTCATCGTCTCGGACGCCATCCATAGTGACCCCAAGAGAGGACAGATGCAGCCACGCGATCGCCATTTTGTGGGACTTGTCAGCAAGAGCGCGTTCTGCGGGCGCTTGGAGGGAGCGGGGCCCGGAACTGCCCCTCCCGCCCGCCCTCGTTCAAGGGCCCGAGGGGGGGCGTTCGAACCCCCTCCCCCGCCCTCCAGGGGGAAGGGTTCGACCCCCCCCCGAGGCCCGTGCCAGCGCCAGCGGCGGCCCCCCTCCCTCTCCCAGGCCGGCGCCGGCGCGGTTCCTCCAGGCCGGCGACGGCGCCGGCGCCGGCGCCGGCGCCGGCGCAGCGGCGGCGCCGCCAGCGACGACGACGACGACGACAACGACGACGACGACAGCGACGACGACGACGACCTCGACGTCGACGACGACGACCACGACGGCGACGACGACGACGACGACGACGGCGATGACGGCGATAACGACGACGACGACGACGACGGTGGCGACGACAACGACGAAGACGATGAGCACGGCCACGACGACGACGGCGGCGACGACGACGACGTCGACGACGAGGACGGGCGCGACGATTACGACGACGACGACGAGCTCGACGACGACGGCAGCCGACGGCGACGACGAAATGGACGACGATTGCAACGACGACGACGGCGACGACGACGACGACGAGCACGACGACGACGACGGAGACGACTGCAACGACGGCGACGACGACGACGAGGGTGGCGCCGACGACGACGACGACGATGACGATGTCAGCGGCGGCGACGACGACGATGACGACATCGACGACGACGATGACGACGACTGCAAACACGACGACGGCGACACCGACGACGAGCAAGACGACGCCGACAACGACGGCGGCGACGACGACCACGACGGCGTGGACGACGACGACGCGACGACGACGTCGGCGACGGCGACAACGACGACGGAAAGCGCGGGAGGCACACGACGCAGCGCGAATAATAGTATATATTTGAAGCGCGGGGTCTTGCCCGTCAATATTCCGACATTCGTGGCCGAGGGCAGAGGAACATAAGGGACTTTGGTGTCGTCGTTCTTGTCTTCGTCCTGGTCATCGTCGCCGCGTCGCCGCCGTCGGCGCTGCTCCTTGATGATTTATTGGAGGAACCCTGCCGATGTTTATGAGATGTCTGGTGGATTGCTGGAGGATGTCCGAAGGTTTTCTAGAGGTTAGCTGGTGGATATCTGAGAGATGTCCGAAACAAGTATGAGAGACCTGGAGACTAGTGGAGGAGGAGGAGGAGGAGGAGGAGGAGGAGGGAAAAGGCAGAGATGAAAATAGGGTTTTCGATATACGTCCTTGTGAAAGGCGCGTAGGTGTGTGTTGTGAATATGTTGTTGTGTTGAGTATTGCTTTGAACTGGCACGTGTTGTTGCCAATTTCTGTCGCAAAACAATACAGCTCCAAGATCCCAGAAAGAAGCTGGTACCAATTCCAAACGGAGCACTCATGTTGACTCCCAGAATGAATGCGCACTCCTAAGACATGCATTTGATGCCTGGATCGTCTTGAAATTCTGTGCGCGAAGACTCCTAGTCTAGTCCCAAGCTGGTCGATTGATTTTTGTGGTGCGAGTTGGCTTTTTGGCCGGTTGAGAAGTGGCCAGGTCGGTTGCACTTGGTACTAGTCGGCTGGGATTGGTCCGACATGACTTCGAAGCCCCCCGCCCCCTGCGCCGCGGGGGTAAGGGGCGGGATTCGACCCCCCCCTCCCCCCCATCCTGCCCAGCGGTGAGGGGGGTGGTTCGGGGCCGAAGGGGGGGGGGGGGGGGGGGGCGCTGGTTCTGTTCGACGGCACCGAATGTTCGGGGAGCGGGGGGTGGGGGGAAGGGAAAAGCGGTTCCCACGCGCCGCCGAGTGTTCCCAACGCAAGTGACCGTGGAACGCGCCCCCTAATTTGTCGGAGCGCCATGGATGCACGGCATGCTGCGCGCGGTGTTTAATATAGCAATTAGTGTGGAAAGCGACCCCAGTTCGATAACGACCACCCGGATAACTGCTTCCAACTAAAAGTGAAGAGGCGTCAGGCGGTCGCGAATCACCATTTATCCGAGCTTCAGGGGCGCTCATGACAGTTGAGAGCCCATCGCTCGCTGTTTCGCGAAGTGGAGGTGGGCGACCCGACCGCGCGCGCGACGGTGGCGATTTGAGGCGCATACTGGGCAAATTCTCACGGCATCAGGACGAGCGACCTGTTTTGTGGAACGCCAAGCCAAATTCATGGGGTACCAATTGGCATCGGCGCAAAGGTCGAGAGTGATTGGCGGGGCGATGCCGCCATCGCTGCTTGCGTCGACTGGAGGGCCGTTATGGAGCAGCAAAGCTGCAGCTTCTCCCTGGTCCGAGATCCACGCACTGCTCTCCGAGGGCACGCAGGAGGTGCCCAGATTCCCCCGGGCGACGATCTGGCTGCAGAGCGGAGACAAGATGGACAACCCTTTCACAGCGCCAGAGTGCGAGCGCAGATTCCCGCGGACCGAAACGCGCGGAGGGCGGCATGTCCCATCGGCCAAGACAGTCGCCAACTCACAAGGCATCCGTAGCATTCACGACGCGGGAGGGGCGGCAATCATGCCACTGCCTTCATGATTGCTGCCGAAGAGGCGACGCGCCCCCCTGGCCGTCGCAGCCGCGACGCTTGCGACAGCGCGGAAAAGCGCCTGATATATCGGCCGCTTGCTTCGGCAGGCTCGGGCACCTCCTGGGCGTTCAACCAGCGCCGCGCGAGATTGCCGACGCAGCTCCAGCGTCCGAGGCGCTGCGCCGCCGCGACCCGCGGGCCGCAGCAGCCGGGGCCGCGGCGGCCTCGCACCCTTCGAGAACTCCACGGAGCAGCCAGCAAAGACTCTTGCGGCAACTGCCAACTCCGCGGCTACTCGGCCCACGGCCTCCGTCTGTCGCAGGCGGCGCAAGGTCCGAGCCGCTCGGCGGCAGCCCCGGCAGCAGCCAGGCGCTCGGCGCGCGCGCCCCAGCATCGGAGGACAATTTCGCGACGTGGCTGGCCACGCTGAGGGGCGCAGATCAGGGCGCGTCGCCATTGGCAAGAGCGCCCGCGAGGGCACCCCCAACGCCCAGCCCGCGCGGGATCGCGCCTGCAGAGGGCGATCCAGATTTTGAAACTCTGGAGCGCAGGCGCCCGGAGAGGATGTCGGCGACGACGAGAGCACGCGTCATCGGCGTTAGAATAATCCCGCGTCAGGAAACGGCAGGGCGCCGCCGTGGAACTCGGCGCCGGGCAGGTCGCTTGACCCCCGGGCCCAGCCTTGCACATCCCGGCCTTTCTGGCCCACCCAGCAATTGCCGCGGCGCCCCCGCGGGCGCCGGCCATGGGCGCCCCAGCGCGCGCCGAGACAGATATTAACATCGCGAAGACAGGCAGGGGGGCGCGCTCACAATCCGCGCGCGCGACGTTGGCGCAGACGCGCGCCATGGGGGTCGCGAGGTCCAGCGACCCGACCACGGCGCTGCACGAGTCTATCGAACCTCCACTGCCGAACTTGGGGGCGCCCGCGCGACCGCCGGCGGCGTCTGCGGCTGCGCGTAGCATGGAGGTTCCCGATTATTTGCGAGGGGTCGACCAGACGCAGCAGACCAGCACGGGGCGCAACCAGGCCAGTCGAGAGCTGAGGAAGCAGCACCGACTGCGACAACTCTACCTCAAGACCAAGAGAGGGAATGTCTTTTCCTGGCAGCGTTGCGGCGAGCAACGCCCCATGGCCGAACGCTTCGCAGCTCGGGAATGAGCCTGACAGGATGAGCGAGCAGAAGGGCGACGGCGTCGCGAGCCGGAATGCTGACGCTGCCCTAGGACCGACACGCCCTGCGCCATTCGGCACGGGCGAGAGGGCAGTGGATCGGCAGGCTCGCGCATGTCAGAATGTTGAGCCTGTAGGGTAATGGTTGGGCAATGGTAGCGCTTGCTCGGACTGCCTCGAGAACTTCGAGAGGGGTGCAAACGTTGCGCGCGCAAGGTGCCGCCGCGCCTTCCACGCGGGCTGCCCGTCGGACCACGGGCGACCATATGTGAACAACCCGCGCTCTGGCTCAGCGCGCGCGCCGAAGTGCGCCATGCGCCGCGGCCCTGGCATCATCGCAACTGCCCCCCATTGGGCCGGGGCGCCCACCGAGGGCGCATGCAGCAGCGCCGAAGAGCCTCGAGAGCTGAGGGCGACGGCGCAGGACTTAACGGCACCGCGCGCAACGTCCTGCACCGCGTCCCAGGTCCCAGCACGGAGACGCGCCTATGACGCGGGACGATGGGGCCGCGGCCCCAGCAGCAGCTGAGCATCTGCGTCAGCTGCGGATGCGCCGTTTCCAGGGGCTGGCGAATCAACAGAGCAGTCAGCAAGGAAACTTGCCGAATCTCGAACGACATAGTTGTGCGAAGTTCAGGTCGACGGGGGGGGGGCGACCTGGAAAGTGGCTGGACCCCGACATCGACATCACGTTGGAAGAGCACTGCGCGTGGATGCGGTCTACTGGTGGTCAACCGATATCGGCGCGCGTTCGCATCGAGCGGCCGTCTAAGACGTTCCTGCAGGATGGCAGGAACAGCGCGCTTTTCGACCCGGGGCCCTACGACAACATCATTGGGGTCGACGCCGCAAACGCGCCCTTCAACGTGGCGGAGGCGAAAAGCGGGGAAAGGTGCCGTGCATGCCAATGTGGTTGGCGAGGCCAGTGCGTGCGCAGATGAGACTGACGCCTTCGACATCGCATGCAAGTGCGAAGGCCGCGCCCGTGACGGCGCATTCAAATCGAACATTATTGCGTAGAGCTGCGGTAGGGATCATCCAGCCATTCTCGGGCTGGATCGCATGCGGCAGAAGCGAGTGATCGTCGTGTACTTGAGCCAAGATGCGATTCAATGGTGATCGCAGTAGTGGGCTTCGCAAAGCTCGAACTGCCAACAATGCGAAGGCCCCGCCGATGGAGAAGGCGCCGCCAGGCCACCGCCCGATGCCTTGCGACGAAGGGGGCGACCCAGGACACAGCCTATATTCGACCAGCTTGGAAGCGAGCCGTGAAAAATTGCGCGCGCCACGATGGCACTGGGGCCGAACACTGCCGCCCCCCGGCTCACTGCAGATGGGGCGTTTCGGTGGAGGACGGCGTCGACGTGGTCAGGGCGTTCATCTCCGAGGCTCGTAGGCTCGCGCATTTAAACGCGACGAAATGGCACCGCGGAAGGCGCTCCAAAGTAATGCGCAGAGGCTCGACGCCGCGGAACAATTGTTCTGCTCCGCGCGCCAGCCGAGTGCGAGTTCACTGATGAGGCGCCGTTTGCGTGGTCCAAGGTTGCCCCTCACCCGAGCGCGCCGCCTCCGTTGGCGATGTCGCGGGCCGCGCGAGGTGAGGCGCCGCGCTGCGCGCGCCCGCTGCCGCTTGCGCCATCTAGGGGGGAGCGGGGGGGGGGCGGGGCGGGGCTTGCCCAGCGCCGCCCCGGAGCGGCCAGTTAGTTCGCCGGCCTAGAGAGAGAGAGAGAGAGAGAGAGAGAGAGAGAGGGAGAGAGGGAGAGAGAAAACAAAAAACAAAAAAAACAGAGAGAGAGAGAACAAACAAAATAGAGAGAGAGAGACTGAGAGAGAGGACAAATAATAGAGAGAGAAAGAGAGAGAGAGAGAGAGAGAGAGAGAAAAAAAAAAAAAACGAAACAGAGAGAGAGATATGGAAAGAGAGAGAGGGAAAGAAAGGGGGAGCGCGATTACCCGCCAGGGAAGTGGCCCTAGATCCAAGGGCGCGTTCATCATGTAAGACGCACGCGGGGCTTGCGCCGACCTCCGATGATAGGGGGACATTTGAGTTTGCAGCACTCGCAAAGAGTTAGTGGCGACAGTCGGGGCACACCTCCGGTGTTTGATTTGCTGGGTTTGTGTTTCAGAGATTTTGATATGCATATTGGCCTGCTCGCGCGCGCGCACCCGCGCCGAACGCACGGAACCACGCGGGGCAACGGCACAACGCTTGTAGGCCACGCGCGCATATCAGCATGTTTGCGCGCCGAGGTCGCGCGCGACAGTTGGCCCCAGTGCGCGTGGCCACGCAGGCTGCTAGGATGCTGGTGACGAGGCTTGGCCGTGCTACTCTTGTCTTCAGTGTGACGCGCACGACAGTGGACCCAGTGGCTCATGCACCCAGGTCGCCACAGCCGCACCGATGCGGCTGGAAACACGCCGGCAGCGCAAGTGCGACGCATGCATGTGACATCCTGCGCTAGACTGGAATTGTAAGACGCAGCGACGCACTTCATCACGCGCATCGCACTTCGGCGCCAGCGCGGGGGCGCCAACGCATGGGCACGGAAGCGTACTGCTCACGTCCCATGCGCGCGCCGATCGGGGCGCGCGCAACTACGTTGCGACAGGTACTAGTGCTGAGGCCAGTGACCTGTACTTGCTCTGGCGCGAGCTTCATGGGTCACCCAAGAAGCGAAAACGCGCCATCACGTATGATTGCCCTTCCTCGCACCATACTTCGGGCACGAATGAGGGTACCCCTCCTTTTTGAATGTGCCCATTCACCGCGGGCGCTCAGACTGAGGTGGACGCGCAGGTTCTACTGCCAGAGCCCCACGCCAAACAGACAGAGAGGCCCGACGCCGAGGAAGAAGCAGGCACGCAGCGTCTCCGCGCCGAGGAACGCATTGAAGACTGAAGCGACGACTGCAGCGACGATCTCGCGGGGCTTGGGAAAGACAGGATAACCGCTGCGAGCTACGATGCTCCTGCTGAAACTGTCGAATCCGACAGTGACGACGGCCTATCGCGGGCCATGCGGTCCACGGCGGAAGCGAGCGCCAAAATCTGCATTCTTGTAGTTACTGCGTGCTGGAATTATGCGGCGAACAGGGCGGCAGATCCCGACTTGCATCACACTGGGGATTTTCTCCCGGGGGAACCTCGACAAGGCGACGAAGGTCGATCTAGGAGGCCCCACTGCGCACTGGGCTCTAACCCACTACCTGGCTGTCTGCTGCGACCGAGTAGCAAGTCTACAGCCTAGCCGTAGAGCGTCTGGCCCACCATCGCGCTTCAACTTCAAGGTGAACCCGAAAAGCTGGCAGAGTCACCGCGCTGAAGATCTGCCGCGCATCGCCGGCCGCGGGCAAGTGGCGCAAATGCAGGACAGCCTGGGCCGACGGTTTCCCTTGGAACAACGCACTGGCACGTGGATAGAACAAACGCATCCGAGGATCGAGGTGGCCGAAAGGCCGCGTCCGATAATTGTGACCAGTGTGCTATGAGCGAAAAGGGCGATATGGGGGCTGCATCACGAAACCCGCGGACATCGCGAGCAATGACGCAGCTGCCTTGACGCAGTTGCAATTTTCAAGCGCGACTGACGACGCGGGCGCGCCCAGCCACAACAGACAGCTGAAGCAGCTGCGCGCACGCAACTTCTACAGGGGGCCTTTGCGGCTGCAGTTGCTAGAGCCACGGCGCTGGCATACCAACGGGGAAACGCACGCGCCTTTCCGCCCGCCGCGGACGCTGCCGCGCCTGCTGACCTCCTTACCCACATACCCCGACTAGGAACAATCGAAGGACGGGTTGGAATGGCATGTCCAGCGTGCGTGGACAACTTCCGGAAGGACAGCCCATCGTATAATCGTGACCCGTCGCGCGGCCGTCGGCATGTCGCTGTCTCCACATGCTGGCGGCGCCCTGCCCGCAATAACGACTGCGCCAGACGTGCCGAGAGCCATCTCGACGACGCCACTGGCCAGCGCCGTTTTTCCTTCGAACAACCGCGACCTTGAATGGAGGACTGCGCCTCTTCGATGAAGCGTAGTCCCTGCCAGCCACTGATCCCGAACCAGGCGGTGGCCAACCTTTGTTGTCATCTGGGAGGCGCGGAGCAAATACCAGACCTCGGAGACAACTTGCACAATCTCGAACATGATCCCACGGCAGGAGCGAGCAGCCACGACAGAATGCGCGATGTCCACCAATTTCCCGAGCGCGGAATCGCGACATAGGGAGGATCTATTGAGCGTGGAAGCGCGCCATAAGGCGTAGACCAGGTAGACTCCAGTCAGTACCACGTCGCCCAGATGCATTCCACGACGCGGCAGCGAAGACGAGTCGTGGCACGCGCAATCCATGAGCCAGCGCCGGTTCTGGACCTGCTAGGCTACCTGACTGGGCCACGTTCAACGTCCAGGTGAACTTGCAGAGCTTGCGCAGCTTCGAACAGGCTGAGCGGAAAAAAGGAACCGCGTAAGCTACGCTCTCGACGGCGCCATGCCAAGGCACCAAAGATGCGAACAATCCCCAGAGGAACAGGACTTCACCAGGCCGGGCTCAACATGAATGACGAGATGTGTGACACTTACCGAGAATGCAGTGCTGGGGAACGACTGGGCCAGTCCACGCTTGCTTCGGCCAGATACAGAGGAGCCTTCATCGGCGAGTGGGAACGTGACTTGATTCGACGGCACAGAGCATATCATCATCCACAGAACGGACTGGCGTAGTAGACTAAAGTGCAGCAGTGGGACTTGAACTTCATGATAAGGAACGAGCTATTCCCGCTGATGCCTGCAACTATAGTTGGCGCACGCTTGACGGGCCCTGCGGAGTTCTGCACTCTCGCGGAGAAGGTGGTTTGAACAGCGAAGCTTCCGCCAATGAGATCAGGAGAACCAGCGGGCTGCGCGCAGCAGCAACCGAGGCCAGAAGTTGGAAGGTGAATGTGGGGGTCGGGCGCAGGGCCCCGGCAATGGTGTCCCTATGGGCCACGCACTGGCGATGCATATTCGATGGCTGTGTTCGGCGGGGGAACAAATTGAAGCTCCCCGCCTGCGCCCGCGCGCGAGACTTGAGAGTAATCGAAGGAGGGGGTCGGGGGGCTGGGGGAAGGCGGCGAAGGCAACGTGCGCTGAGGGCGCAAGAAGAGATGGTTGGAATAAAGGCGGCGGGGCAAGTGTCAAAGTCTGCCCAGTCAACCTGACACGCGGAACACTGCGCCTCAGTTTCGGGGATCTCGATGGCCAGGTAAGATTTGAATTCAGATTTTGGGGGAACGCAAACTGTGAGTTCACATTTTGGGAAATAGGAGAACGTGACTTTATATTTTAGACAAAGGAATATGTGAATGTACATTTGTAAGTTTTGCATGGGATCCTTCTGAGGGGGCCAGATTGTGAATTCACATATATCGGAAAATGAGAATTCACAGTTCGGGAACAAAGGAAAATGTGAATTCACATAGTGGGGAAATCTTGGGGCCCATTCCAAATCTGGCTTCGGGGTCGACAAGTAATCGTTTGGGAACACGCGCGGTCACCATTCGCACAATCAAGACACTTGCACTCCACGTCGCCGCCCCGCGCGCAATATGCAAGAACGCCCGCGCGCACGAACGATGATGGATGGGCGGCGCGTCTGCCCGCGCGGGCAACGCGCGGGCGCGAACGACTGGCCCTCCATGACCGCCAACATTGGATGCCGATCATGCCCTGCCATATACATGTGCGATAGATTGAGCATACATAGGCAATCCAGCCCCCAGTGCAGACCCCTCGTTGCAGACCCCTTCTTTTGCCCTCCAAAGAAAGTCTACCGCAAGATCGACTCTGCGCGCGGTCGGGTACCCGCGGGCAGACAGCCCGCTATCTTGCCTGATTTGGACGCGCCCGACGCCCACGAGACCCCCGAGAACTCGCGCCACGAGCACGAACGACGCAGTCGAGAAGTCCGTTCGACAGCAATCGCTCAAGCACTGGCGATCGCAGGGGGCTACTATTATCGAGCCATGCGCGCTCGCGCGTCTCCTGACGGAGCCCGCCGCGCCTGCGTAGACCCCCGGGGGCGGAGCGGGTCCTGCCGCGTGCTCGGGCGCGAGTTTGGGCGGGGCCAGCTTGTAGTCAGCGCTGGCTCCAAGGAGATAGTTGCCCAATGCCCAGATGCCCGCCGCGCCCTGCATGTCGAGGCACTTATCGCAAGAGAGCTGGCTGGGCCTGGGCAGCGCGGCCGCGCGGGCGGCCATCTCCTACGCCGCCGGGTTTTTTTTCAGGGGGGGGAGGGGGGGCGCCTCCACTTTCGGCTGCGCCCCCGACGGAAAGGAGAAAGCCGGGCTCTTTGCGGGGGGCCATTTGAATCCGCGTGCACAGGAGGCCCTTGCAGCAGACTGACCAAGGGCGCCCCCGATCTCGGACCAGTCAAATGCGTGCCCATCTGTGCTTTGATACACAACGACATCAACATTATTCCTGGGCCCCATTACCGCGGGCGCGAAGGTGCCAGCCTGGACGTGGCGAGGGCCGCGGGCAGCGCGCATTTTCGTTTTATCCAGCGCCTCGAGTCTGCGGGCCATCTGCGTACTTCGAGGACGCCCTCGCTCAATTGCCAGCGTTGGCAGATCCTCCGTCAAACCCAGATCGACCTGAGTCTCGCCAAGATCCAAAGACACCTGCGCGGCCTGACCGCCGCGATAGGAGTCTGCCCACCGTCTGCGAGGAGAACGAGGGGCAGGAAGTCGAAGCAATTTGCTCGGAGTCTGGCGCGGCGAATTGCGTCGAGACCTTCTCCTGGCCGCCGGCCTCGATGGCGTCGCTGACCGCGCGCCGGCGACCGCGATGCCCGATCGGCATCTTCTGGTCTTCGCTGTAGACGACGACGGCGAGGGGCAGGGGTGCCTGAGAATGTGCGCGGGAACGAGCCAGGCGACAGCGAAAGCTACGCAATCCGCCTCTGCCCCGCTAACCCTGACGACGAACGCATGGTTGACGAAGACGAACGCGAGGAGCACGTGGAACTGCGCTTCGCCTCCGATCGGGCGAAGGCCAGATTAGCCCCGCACACTTAGATGCGCCAGCACGCGACGATGGCCCCGCCGTTCGAATGGACGCGCCGTCCGCAGGTAAACGCGCAGTTGTTGTCAATCAGAACGGCTTCCCCATTCAATCCGGCATCGCAGCAAACCCTAAGATAGTCAGCGAAGACTGGCGCGCTGAAACCTAGATCTCTAGATTCGGCGTCACAGGAAAAGTCTTGAGGTGAATGGCCTGCGCGAAGCGCTGGGCGTCATTGCGCCCCGCAACGCGAGCGCGGCAGTTCGCGAATAATGAGCAAGGCAAGCAAAAGGGCCCCATTCGTCTGCGACTGGCTCTTGGAGGAAGGACGGGCGCCGAAGCCTTCGATGTCGAGTCTTTCTCGGGAACGAATCGCCGACAACCGCGGAGGTTGCTCACTTGCGAAGCAGCTTGTTACCCGGAGCGGGCACCGGCACCCATGGACCTCGAGAAGGCCACCGTCGAAATTTTGGCGTGAGGTCCTGGCCGCTGCCACCTATGAGGGTTCAGGCATGCTTTGCTTTGCCTCCCGGTATTCTGCCAGCCTTGCGCACCCTGCCTCGATGTTTCAGCCGCGACGAAAGTCGCCGCTGCCTTCGAGGTTTAAAGCCAGGCACAGGCGCCAACGGCGCTCCTGGAGCTCCCCCCCTGAAGCTACACAACGCCGCGCGCGCCGCTGGCCTGTGTCCAAAGAGCATCGACCCCGAAATCGAACGTGGCCCCGAATTTACTGCGGCCGGACAAGTGGGCGTTTTTAGCATGGTTGGACTAGAGAAGAGCATTGCCGACTGCACTCGGCGGGTCGACAATGCATTGGGGGAATGCAACATCAGTCAACATGACTCCACACATTGCGCCGTGCGAGACACATACACGGGTGGTACTATAGTTTGACCGTACCTTGGGCGCCGCAGAGACGAGCGCAGCGCCCGCGCCCCCCCTCCTGATGCAGAGCTGACGAGACCGACAGGAGACGACGGCAATGGACCTCATCGGTGACATCGTCGCGTCGCTTCGTTGCTCAGCTTTGCATCGCTGGGGGGTGGGGGGTGGCGCGGGGCGCGCACTCGCCTTGGCGCCGCGACAGATTCGGTTACCACCGCATGGGCGCGTCGCTGCGTTCCATTTCGACCGCTTCCCGAACGGCCCAATCTTCTTGGGGCAGCGCGGTCAGAATTAGAACGACACAAGGGGGGGTGTAATAATGGATCAATATGGGTATATCAAACAGGCCAAGTCAACGAAATCGGCGTGCTCGCCAGCCTTCGCGCTGCCTTGACACGGGCACCCCTCGCGCAGATGGTCGACGTGGTCTCTCGTCAGAAAGCACACGGGCCCGCAAATCGCCAGATGCGCAACTCAAGAGCCGTCGCGAGGAAACTCACCTGCGGCCCCGAGAGGATCAAGTTTCCCCGAATGCGCCCAGCACGCTGGGTGCGTCTAAGTTTCTCCCGGTGGGCGGCCGGGGGCGCCTCGTGGGCGCCTCGCGCCGCTTGCGCTACATTGTGTCCATCACATGCGTGACACCACGTTGCGTACGCGTCAAAGTTTACACAGCCTGGCTTGCACCATTTAGCTTCACCACATCGCTTGCACCTGACCACGCAGCTTGCACCGCGCAGTTTGCACCACATGTCTTGCACCAGATGCCTCGCGCCATACCCATATTAGCTACATTCTTCGCAGCCCGCATAGCATGCACCACACGGCTCCCACACCCAGGGTGCAAGAGCTCAGTGTTTGGGGCCCGCGCTGGTAAACATAATCGCTATCTTAGTTGGACTGCGGCCCATCCCAGCGTCGTGCCCAGGTCGTGGGCGAGATCTGACGAGATGCTTGCGAGAGATGCCCTATGAGTTTGGGGCGCAGCCGCCCGACTTGCGCTGGAACGCGAGCGCGCGCGATCAGGAGCAGGAGCCGAATCGAAACTCATCGTGCTTGGGTTATGGGTCGGAAGGTTCTTGGAAGTTCGCTTGGATTTCGTGGGAATTTTCGTGGGCCTCTGGAGGCCGTTTTGGGGCCTCTTGAGGGTTGTTTCGAGGCGTCTTGGGGGTTCTTTTGGGCCTCTAGGAAGCCTCTTGAGTGCTCTGTGGGAGCCTTGGAGCTTGTTGGGGGTTTCTTCAAGCGGAAGGCTCGAACAGTCGGTTCGTGTTCCCCCGCGTGGGCCCCTCGTGGGGCCCTCTTGGGCGCTTCTGCGGCCGTTTTGGGGCCGTATTGGGCGTTCTGGGGGCCACCTTGGAAGCCTCTTGAACCATCTTGGAGCGGTTTGGGGTGTTTTTTGGCTTGTCCTGGAACGTCGGAAGCTGGAATAGCTAGAATCCGAAAAGCCATTGAAAACCTCAGGAACATCGATGCATTTGACCTCCTGGGACCCTCCTGGGGGTTCTCTTAGAGCGTTCTTGGTGCCCGGTGGCGGCCTCGTGAGCCGTCTTGGGCGCCTTGGGGCACTCTTGGGCCTTCTCGGAGGCATCTTCGATCCTTTTTAGTGCTTCTGGGGCCCATGTTTGGTCGGCTGCGCTAGGCCCCCAAGACCGCCACAGGACGGCTCAAGAGGCCCCCAGGAGGGCCCCCAGACGGCGCAAGAGGGCTCCAAGACGGCCCCAGAGGCGCCCAGGACGGGCCAAGAGGGCCCAAGAACAGCACCAAGAAGGGCCACGGACAACCCGAGTCTTCCGCTCCCAGGAGGCCCCCAGCAGGTCCCGAGGATCCGCCAAGAGGCTCCCAAGAGGCCCGCGGAGACCCCCAAGCGGCCCTCGAGAGACGCCCCCCCCACGAGGCCCCAAAACGGCTCCCGAGGGGTGCCATTTTGGCTCGAGCCTTCGCCGTCTGCAGCCCGATCCCTTGGCGCGCGCGACGGCCTGGGCGGCTCGCCCGCCGGGCGGGTCACCCCCCTCGCGGCGCGGGCGGGGGCGGGAGAAGGCACCCCGATCGGCGGCCGCCGCGCACAGACAGGTTGCGATGCGTGCTGCCTCCTTGGGCGCCGCCGCGCTGCATGCGTGGCCCGTCCTGGTGCGGGCCGCTTGCGAGGGCGTGTCGGACCCGAACGAGCTCCTCGCGCAGCTGACTGCCGCACCCTACCTGCGCCTGATGCGTCCTGACGGCGAGGGCCCACCGACCCAGGTAGCCACCCAGCTCTACGTGGAGTCACTCGACACAGTCGACGAGATAGGAGGCACGATAGAGTTGTCAGGCTATTGGCGCATGGCTTGGACCGACCCGCGGCTGAATTTTACACTGATTGATGGCGGTGGCTGCCTCGACAGTCTGCCCCTCTCGCTCGAAGGCAGCTCCGTAAAGCCTTTGAAATCACCCGACGTCTGGGTCCCAGATCTTTATTTCTTTACCGCCCATAATGAGTTCTTTGGGTCTTATCTGTTCCGACTAGACTCGGATGGATCGTTATACATGTCTGTTCGTTTCAAGCATACGTTCATGTGCAACTTCAATTTTAATTGGATGCCGTTCGACGAGACAACTTGTGCGATTGGGTTGATGTCCTACACGGAGGATGCCTCCCAGGTTATGTTGGGTCCCAAGGATGGCATCGCGATCGAGTTCCCAGTCGGGAACATGCTAACCCTTCCGTCGTGGAGTCTCCTGAGCAACGGCCACACGTTCGAGATGGCGAAATACGGCACGGGTGACAACGCCGTGTATTGGCACTCGATGAAGTTGCACGTTGTTCTCAAGCGTCAGTCCGCGTACCACCTGTTGAACGACGTCTTTTATGGTATTCTCTTCGTGGTAATGTCATGGACCAGCTTCTTCGTTGCTCGGACGAACGCCCCCGCGCGGGTCGCCCTCTCGCTTCTGCCTGTGCTGACCATGGTCAACCACATCAGGGGTATTCAGGAATCCCTGCCGCGCTCCTCCGAGGTGACCTGGCTGAACTCGTTCCTCGTCATCAGCCTGATTTACAACATCTCTGCGGTCCTCGAGTATGGCGTGGTGTCCTACTTGCTGGGCAAGGAGGAGCAGCGGGCCCAGAGGTTGACCGTTCTCCGCGAGCTGTCGAAGAACCTGGACCAGCACCACTCGGAGAAGTCGGCACGCGTGGTGCGCATCGGGAAGGTCCATGACGAGTTCGAGCAGGGGGACATCATCCCCAGCGCGTCAGATACAGAGGAAGGAGCGACTCTTGATTGCACAGACAGCGTTGAGGAGCACCTGGACGAGATGGGCTTGTTGCCGAGCCAGAAGCGCAATGTGGAAGACTCCATGAAGCTGTTCGACCCTCAGTCGGACGGTTTCGTCAGCAAAGAGGAGATGCGTGCTGGCCTACGTCAGTTCAACATCTACTACACCGCGGAGCAGGTGACGGAGATTTTTGGGAAGTATCGCGTGAAAGAGAATGAGGGCATGCCGCGTGGCAGGTTCCTCATGTACCTGAAAAGCATGCCTCCTGCTACTCCGACGATGGCCCAGGGGTGGCTGGACCATCCGCCCTCCATGATCGTGGACCGGATTTTCCAGTACAGCTATATCCTGAGCTATGCTTTTACGATCGGGATCATGTTTTGTGTGATCTCTATGGCGGGCTGACCTCTTCGCGTTCGTGGCTGGGCGCTCGTGCGGCTCTTCGTGGGCTCCCTATCCTGCGCCTCATCCTCCCTCCCTCTCGTCCTTATCATCAAAGCGCCTCATCCTCCCTCCCTCTCGTCCTTATCATCAAAGCGCGTATGCCTTCGCACTGCGAAGTCATTGACCCGATTCTTTTCTTCGAGAAGGCATTTCGTGAAAAGTGCGATGCCGTCTCACGATACTCTTCATGGATAAGGCGTTTCGCGACGAGTGCGACGCCGTCGCATGTGGCTGACCGTGCCAAAGCATGTTGCCATCCACACTGGCGGATGCTGTCGCAGTTTTCTGCGCATCGCAAGAACGCTGTCTGATGTCTCCCACGGGGCCGGGGGATCTGCAATATCAGGCACGTTTTTTGCGTGTCCTGCGGAACCTGGGGCTGCTCCGCGCCCGCTTCTCTTTCAGAGTCTCCTCCCTCCTCCTCCGGCCCTCCTGGTCTCTTCATTCCCTTCTCCCCGCGGCCGGCGCTGGGTTCACTGGGCTTGCGTCTGGCGCGCCGCCGCCTGCTGGACCGCACTGCTCCAAACCCTTGTTGTCGGTGTGTTTGTGTGTGTCATGTGTGTGGTGTGTGTGTGTGTGTGCGTGTGTGCGTGTGTGTGTGTGTGTGTGAATGAATGTGTGTGTGTGTGCGTGCGTGCGTGCGTGCGTGCGTGCGTGCGTGCGTGCGTGCGTGCGTGCGTGCGTGCGTGCGTGCGTGCGTGCGTGCGTGCGTGCGTGCGTGTGTGTGTGTGTGTGTGTGTGTGTGTGTGTGTGTGTGTGTGTGTGCGTGTGCGTGTGTGTGGTGTGTGTGTGTGTGTGCGTGGGCGTGGGCGTGGGCGTGGGCGTGGGCGTGGGCGTGGGCGTGGGCGTGGGCGTGGGCGTGGGCGTGGGCGTGGGCGGGCGTGGGCGTGGGCGTGGGCGTGGGCGTGGGCGTGGGCGTGGGCGTGGGCGTGGGCGTGGGCGTGGGCGTGGGCGTGTGTGTGTGTGTGTGTTTGTGTGTTGTGTGTGTGCGTGTGCGTGTGTGCGTGTGCGTGTGCGTGTGCGTGTGCGTGTGTGTGTGTGTGTGTGTGTGTGTGTGGGACGGGGGGGCGGGGTCAAGTTAGCCAGCTCGAACGAACCAGAAGGCTCCGTCCACTCCCACCCGCCCTCCCACAACATAAGAAGCAAGTGCGTCGCGTCCGACGTTTGTGGTTCATCTTATATCGTGGGCGGCTAGACGTTCAGCGCCCGACGTGAGCTGCGTCCTACTCCTGCCGCGTATTGAGCAATGTACGCCGCGCCCCGCTCCAGCCTCTCATGTTGCATCGTCGGCGACAACATGTCCAGCGCGCGAAGCGCGCCGCGTCTCATTCCAGCCACGCAGGTTGCACCGCGAATCGTTTCGCTCCTGCCGCGCATGGAGGAGGGGGAGGAGGAGGAGGAGGAGGAGGAGGAGGGGAGGGAGGGAGAGAGGGAGAGAGGGAGAAACTGAAGAGGAAGAGGAGAATGCCTCTTGGGAATTCGCGGGGCGTCCTGGGAGGTTTCTGGTATACGCTTGAGGGCCTCTTGGATATATCTTCCGGGTTGGGACATTGTCAACACAAGTAGGTGCTAACCTCACAATCCTTCAAGCACCAAATGGAAATGAATACTTGTGGTGCCCCCCCATGACGTGGACACCTTTTTTCTACCTCTCGGGGGTCCCCTGAGGCACTTGCTTGAACCGCATTTGTTTGAGGCATTCTGACTTGCCGCCCGCCCAGCTCCTCCACCCAACGGGCCGCAGCGTCGACGACAAAAAAGTCCACGTTGACGAGCAGGCGTCCCCGCGCGATGTGCGCCGCGTCCCATTCCCGCTACGCGATTCGCAGCGCCGACGAGGAGAAAGCACATGTTTGCAAGAAAAACGTCGACGTTGCGGTGTTTCTGGGCAGGTAGGACGGGGGGTCCCGCGTAGGGTTGGCCAGGCGTCCGCGCGCGTTGTGCGCCGCGTCCCATTATTGCTGCACTTGTTCGCAGCGTCGACGACAAGAAAGTCCACGTTGACGAGAACAACGTTAACCTTGTATGGTTTTTTTGATGGGTAGGACGCGACCACCCGCTTAGGGTCATCCAAGCGATGTTCATTCCGTCCCCTTCCTGCTACATGTTTCGCAAATCGACGACATGTTGGCGAGAGAAACGTTGAGTTCGTGTTGTTTTTTACAGTTAGGACGGCGGGGCTGTTATCGGCCGGTTAGGTGGGGATGTGGGGATGTTTGGTCATAGGAAGTAAGCATGGGGTGGGGTGGGGCGGGGTGGGGTGGGGTCAAGTTTGCCAGCTCGAACGAGCCAGAGGGTTCCGTCCACTCCCGCCCGCCCTCCCGCAACATGAGATTCAACTGCGTCGCGCCCGACGCTCGTCGCTCATCTTATATCGTGGGCTGCTAGACATTCAGCGCGCGACATGAGTTGCGTTCTATTCCTGCCGCGCATTGAGCAACGTCGACGAGAGACAAGACCTCGCGCGATGTACGCCGCGCCCCGCTCTGGCCTCTCATGTTGCATCGTCGGCGGCAGCATGTCCAGCGCGCGAAGTGCGCCGCGTCTCATCCCAGCCACGCGCGTTGCACCGCCCATCGTTTCGCTCCTGCCGCGCATGGAGGAGGGGGAGGAGGAGGAGGAGGAGGAGGAGGAGGAGGGGAAGGAGAGAGGGAGGATGAGAGAAATTGAGGAAGAAGAGGAGACTGCCTCTTGGGAATTTGCGGGGCGTTCCATTCCAGCTACGCGATTCGCAGCGCCGACGAGGAGAAAACACATGTTTGCAAGAAAAACGTCGACGTTGCGGTGTTTCTGGGCAGGTAGGACGGGGGGTCCCGCGTAGGGTTGGCCAGGCGTCCGCGCGCGATGTGCGCCGCGTCCCATTATTGCTCTACTTTTTCGCAGCGTCGACGACAAGAAAGTCCATGTTGACGTGGAAATCGTTGGCTTTGTACGGCTTTTTCCTGGATAGGTAGGACGCGACCACCCGCTTAGGGTTACCCAAGCGATGTTCATTCCGTCCCATTCGTGTTACATTTTTCGCAGTGCCAGCGACAAGAAAGCCCACGCTGTCGAGGAAAACGTTGAGTTTGTTGTGTTCTTTGATAGGTAGGGCGCGACCACCCGCTTAGGGTTACCCGAACGACGTTTATTCCGTTTTTTCTTGCTACACTTTTCGCAACTCGACGTCACGCTGGCGAGGAAAATTGTGGGTTTAGATATTGTTGTTTACAGTTAGGGCGGCGGGGTTGCTATCAGCCGGCTAGGTGGGGATGCGGGGGTGTTTAATCATAAGAAGTGAGGTGTGGGTGGGGTCAAGTTAGCCCGCCCGAACCGGCCAGAGGGCTCCGTCCACTCCCACCCGCCCTCCCACAACATAAGATACAAGTGCGTCGCGTCCGACGTTCGTCGCTCATCTGATATCGCGGGCGGATAGACGTTCAGCGCGCGCCATGAGATGCGTCTTCTCCCTGCCGCGTATTGAACAGCGTCGACGAGAGACAAGACCGCGCGCGATGTACGCCGCGCCCCGTTCCAGCCTCTCATGTTGCATCGTCGGCGGCAGCATGTCCAGCGCGCGAAGTGCGCCGCGTCTCATTCCAGCCACGCGTGTTGCACCGCCAATCGTTTCGTTCCTGCCGCGCATGGGAAAAAGGAGGAGGAGGGGAGGAGAGAGGGAGGGAGGGAGAAACTGAGGAGGAAGAGGAGACTGCCTCTTGGGAATTTGCGGGGCGTTCCATTCCAGCTACGCGATTCGCAGCGCCGACGAGGAGAAAACACATGTTTGCAAGAAAAACGTCGACGTTGCGGTGCTTCTGGGCAGGTAGGACGGGGGGTCCCGCGTAGGGTTGGTCAGGCGTCCGCGCGCGATGTGACGACACGCTGGCGAGAAAAAGTGTGGGTTTATATATTGGTGTTTACAGTTTGGACGGCGGGGTTGCTATCGGCTGGCTAGGTGGGGATGCGGGTGTGTTGGGGTGTTTAACCATAGGAAGTAAGGGTGGGGCGGGGTGGGGTGGGGTCAAGTTAGCCAGCTCGAACGAGCCACAGGGTTCCGTCCACTCCCACCCGCCCTCCCGCAGCATAAACAGCAAGTGCGTCGCGTCCGACGCCTGTCGCTCATCTTATATCGTGGGCGGTTGGACGTTCAGCGCGCAACATGAGATGCGTCCTACTCGTGCCGCGTATTGAGCAACGCCGACGAGAAACAAGGCCGCGCGCGATGTACGCCGCGCCCCGCTCCGGCCTCTCACGTTGCATCGTCGGCGGCAACATGTCCAGCGCGCGAAGTGCGCCGCGTCTCATTCCAGCCACGCGTGTTGCACCGTGAATTGTTTCGTTCCTGCCGCGCACGGAGGAGGGGGAGGAGGAGGAGGAGGAAGAGAGGGAGAAAGGGGGGGGAGGGAGAACTGAGGAGGAAGAGGGGAATGCCTCTTGGGAGTCGGCGGGGCGTCCCATTCCCGCTACGCGATTCGCAACGCCGACGAGGAGAAAGTACGTGGTCGACGTTGCGGTGTTTCTTGGCAGGTAGGACGGTGGGTCCCGCGTAGGGTTGGCCAGGCGTCCGCGCGCGATGCGCGCCGCGTCCCATTATTGCTACACTGTTCGCGTCGTCGACGACACGAAAGTCCTCGTTGACGCGAACAACGTTGACTTTGCATGTGTTTTTTTTTTCTCTCCTGATCGGTGGGACGCGACCACCCGCTTAGGCATACCCAAGCGATGTTCATTCCGTTTTTCCTGCTACACTTTTCGCATCGTCGACGACAACAAAATCCATCATGAGGAAAGCGTTGACTCCGTATTTTTTTGTAGGTAGGACGCGACCACCCGCTTAGGGTTACCCGGGCTGTGCTCATTCCGTCCGATATCGGCTACACTTTTCGCAATTCGAAGACATGTTGGCGAGAAAATAATGTGAGTGTGTGTGTGTAGTTTTTTACAATTAGGACGGCGGGTCTGCTATCGGCCGGCTAGGTGGGGGTTTGGGGGTGTTTAGTCATAAGAAGTAAGGATGGGGTGGGATTGAGTTAGCCAGTTCGAACGAGCCAGAGGGTTCCGTCCATGCCCACCCGCCCTCCCACAACATAAGACGCAAGTGCGACGCGTCCGACGCCTGTCGCTCATCTTATACCGTGGGTGGCCAGACGTTCAGCGCGCAACATGAGTTGCGTCCTACTCCTGCCGCGTATTGAGCAACGTCGACGAGGAACAAAACCGCGCGCGGCTTACCCCGCGCCCCACTCCAGCTTCTGCACCGCCAATCGTTTCGCTCCTGCCGCGCATGGAGGAGGGGGAGGAAGAGGATGCGGAGGGGAAGGAGAGAGGGAGGGAGGGAGAAACTGAGGAGGAAGAGGGGAATGCCTCTTGGGAATTCGCGGGACGTCCCATTCCCGGTACGCGATTCGCAGCGCCGACGAGGAGAAAGTACATGTTAACAAGAAAAACGTCGACGTTGCAGTGTTTTTCGGCAGGTAGGACGGGTGGTCCCGCGTAGGGTTGGCCAGGCGTCCCCGCGCGATGTGCGCCGCGTCCCATTCCTGCTACACGGTTCGCAGCGTCGACGACAAGAAATTCCATGCTGAATAGAAAGACGTTGACATTGTTTTTTCTAGAACAAATCCGATTGGTAGGACGCGACCACCCGTCAAGGGCTACCCAAGCGATGTTCATTCCGTTTTTTCCCTTCCTACACTTATCGCAGCGCCGACGACAACAAAATCCATGTTGCCAAGGAAAACGTTAAAATCGGATGGCGTTGTTGATAGGTAGGACGCGACCACCCGCTTAGGGTTACCCAAGCGATGCTCATTCCGCCAGATTCCTTTTTGCATTTTTCGCAACTCGACGAAATGCTGGCGGGAAACAGTTTGAGTTTGTATGGTTGTTTACAGTTTGGACGGCGGGTCTGCTATCGGCCGGCGAGGTGAAGGTTTGGGGTTGTTTAGCCATCGGAAGTAAGTGTGGGGTGGGGTGGGGTCAAATTGGCCAGGTCGAAACAGCCAGAGGGCCCCGTCCACTCCCACCCGCCCTCCCGCAACATAAGTAACAAGTGCGTCGCGCCCGACGTTCGTCGCTGATCTTATATCGCGGGCGGCTAGACGTTCAGCGCGCGGCACGAACTGCGTCCTGCTCCTGCCGCGCATTGGGCAACGTCGACGAGAAACAAGACCGCGCGCGGTTTACGCCGCGCCCCGCTCCAGCCTCTCATGTTGCATCGTCGGCGACAACATGTCCAGCGCGCGAAGTGCGCCGCGTCTCTATCCAGCCACGCAGGTTGCACCGCGAATGGCTTCGCCCCTGCCGCGCATGGAGGAGGGGGAGGAGGAGGAGGAGGAGGAGGAGGAGGAGGAGGGGGAGGAGGAGGATGAGGATGAGGAGGAGGAGGAGGAAGAGGAGGAGGAGGAGGGGAGGGTGAGAGTGTTGGAGGGAGAAACTCAAGAGGAAGACGGGCATGTTCCTTGGGAATTCGCGGGGCGTTCTGGGAGTTTTCTGGCATGCGCCTGAAGGCCTGTTGGATATATCTTCCGGATTGAACCGCACATTCTTGAGCCATTATGACTCGCCGCCCGCCCAGCTCCTCCGACGCGCCGCCCGCCCAGCTCTTCCGTCCAGCGCCGCCCGACGGGCCGCAGCGTCGACGACAAGAAAGTACATGTTGACGAGCAGGCGTCCCCGCGCGACGCGCGACGCGTCCCATTCCAGCGCATCGCCGACGAGGAGAAAATACATGTTGGCAAGAAAAACGTCGACGTGGCTGTGTTTGTTGGCAAGTGGGACGGGGGGTCCCGCGCAGGGTTGGCCAAGCGTCCGCGCGCGATGCGCGATGCGTCCCATTCCTGCTACACTGTCCGCAGCGCCGGCGACAAGAAAGTCCATGCTGACGAGAAAAACGTTGACTTTGTATTGTTTTTGATGGGTAGGACGCGACCACCCGCTTACGTCGACCCAAGCGATGTTCATTCCGTCAGATTCCTGCTGCACTTTTCGCAACTCGACGACATGTTGGCGAGAAAAAAATATGTTTGCGATTGTTTTCCATATTGTTTTTCACAGTTAGGACGGCGGGGTTGCTAGCGGCCGACGAGGTGGGGATGTGTGGGTGTTTAACCATAGGAAATACGGGTGGGGCGGGGTGGGGGTGGATCAAGTTAGCCAGCTCGAACGAGCCACAGGGTTCCGTCCACTCCCACCCGCCCTCCCGCAACATATGTAACAAGTGCGTCGCGCCCGACGCCTGTCGCTCATCTTATATCGCGGGCGGCTACACGTCCAGCGCGCGACATGAGTTGCGTCCTGTTCCTGCCGCGCACTGGGCAACGCCAGCGAGAAACAAGACCGCGCGCGGTTTACGCCGCGCCCCGTTCCGGCCTCTCATGTTGCATCGTCGGCGACAACATGTCCAGCGCGCGAAGTGCGCCGCGTCTCATTCCAGGCACGCAGGTTGCACCGCGAATCGTTTCGCTCCTGCCGCGCATGGAGGAGGGGGAGGAGGAGGAGGAGGAGGAGGAGGAGGAGGAGGAGGAGGAGGAGGAGGGGAGGGAGACAGGGAGGGAGGGAAACACTGATGAGGAAGAGGAGAATGCTTCTTGGGAATTCGCGGGGCGTCCCATTCCCGCTACGCGATTCGCAGTGCCGAAGAGGAGAAAATTCACAGTGGCAAGAAAGACGTCGACGTTGCGGTGGATTCTGGCAGGTAGGACGGGGGGTCCCGAGTAGTGTTTGCCAGGCGTCCGCGCGCGATGCGCGCCGCGTCCCATTCCTGCTACACTTTTCGCAGCGTCGACGACAAGAAACTCCATGTTGAAGAGAACAACGTTGAGTTTGTATTGCTTTTGATGGGTGGGACGCGACCACCCGTTTGGGGTTACCCAAGCGATGTTCATTCCGTTTCATTATTACTACACGTTTCGCAGCGTCGACG
The DNA here is from genome assembly GCA_963575745.1 of Prorocentrum cordatum. NCBI lineage: Eukaryota > Dinophyceae > Prorocentrales > Prorocentraceae > Prorocentrum > Prorocentrum cordatum. The sequence continues at coordinate 101,660 of CAUYUJ010003514.1, read as the reverse complement.
ACAAGAAAATCCATGTTGTCGAGAAAAACGTTGATTGTGTATTGTTCTTTGGATAGGTCGGACGCGACCACCCGCTTAGGGTCACCCAAACTATGTTCATCCTGTCCGGTTCCTGATACACTTTTCGCAACTCGACGACATGTTGGCGAAAATACAATTGAGTATGTATTGTTTGTTGAAAGTTGGGGCGGCGGGTCCGCCATCGGCCGGCTAGGTGGGGGTTTGGGGGTGTTTGGTCATAAAAAGTAAGGATGGGGTGGGGTGGGGTGGAGTGGGGTGGAGTGGAATGGTGTGGGGTGGTGTGTGGGTGTGTGTGGGTGTGTGGTTGTGGGGTTTGATTCGCAGCACTTCGGTGTTGACCGTACATCGATTTTAAATGGCACCGGTGTGGATCACCCGCCAGCCAACAAGACGTTTGTGCGTGGCGCGGCCCCCCGGCGGGACGTTTGACGCGCAGCACCAAAGTGCTGACGACACATCGGTGTTAAAACGCACCGCTGCGGATCAGCCGCCGGCGCGTTTTGTGCGCGGCGCGGATCGATTTCGCACCTGTGTGGAGATGCTTGAGTCATCCTTAAACCATTAAGAACGAGTTCCTCGTACGGAATCCGTGCAATGAAACCCTTCGTAAGGAATTCTGTTTCAGGAGCCCTTAGTAAGGCATTTTTAGTAAGGATTTCCCACTAAGGAAGCAACCGTAACAAATCCAGACTAGGGAATCCTTGGTAAGGAGCAAGTCTTCCTTACTATTGAATCCTTGCTGAAGAAGGAGCCCTTCATCGCAATTCCGAATTCAGGGACTCTTTGGAAAGAATCCTGCTGAAAAGGGGTGCTTCGTACGGAAACCATAGTAAGGCTTCCTTATTGGGGGGTCGTTCGTGATGTGCCTGCAGTGAGGGGTCCTTTTGCGGGAACCCGTAGCTAAGAAATCAGCAATATCGAATCCAGGCTAGGCAATCCGTGGTAAGGAACCCTTAGTAAGGTTTCCTTTCTCGGGGTGTGCTTGCTGAGGGGTCCTTGATCGTAAATCAGTAGTCTAGAGGCCTTAGGGATCCTGTGTAAATGGGGTCCCCAGTAAGGAATCTTACGTAATGAATCCTTCGGCAGGAAGCCTGAGTAAGGCTTCTTTTCTAGGGGAATGCCACTAGTAATGTGCCCGTAGTAAGGACTCCTTTCGCGGAAGTCCTTACTCAGGGAGCCTTAATAGGGGGTCCGAGCATCGTCAGCAGGAGCAGGAGGAGCAGCAGCGGGAGCAGGAGCAGGCGATCGGGAGCAGGAGGGGCCAGGAACAGGAGCCAGGGGATGGGGGAGATCACAGTGCAGCAGCAGGAGGGAGAAGGAGGCGGCTGAGCGGGAACCGGAGGGTTGCAGCGGGAGCGGGAGAGGGCGATGGTGGAGGGCCCGGATCGCGCTCCAGGAGCAAGGCAACGGGGGCGGAGGAGGGCGATGGTGGAGAGCGGAAGGATCGCGGTGGTGGAGCGGGAGTGGGAGGAGGCGAAGGCGAAATGTGGGATCGTGGCGGCTCGACCCTGGTTCAGGGGAGCTTTGCGCTCGGATCCATGCCCGCGCAGGGTCCCCCCGAGGTCCCCGGAGAGCCGCCAGAGGCCTTCAGGGGCGCAGGTGGGGTCAGAAGCATCGACCCCGTGATGCTCAGCCGCCTTGAACAAAAAAGGCACGCGGCGCCCTGGGCAGAGGCGAAAGGGGGCTGGAAGGAGGGACAACGTAGGACGAGAGGAAGGCAGAGAGGAGGTGGGAAAGATGGAGGGAAGGAAGGAAGGAAGGATAGGGAGGAGGAAAGCAGGGAAAGGGGGAAGACTTTGTGGAAGGACTGCGTGCTTGGACCGCATGTAGCTCGCAAGTGGGGGGGCCTCGGGGCAGGTCCATCCAGCTGCGAGTCCCAACCACCCTGGTAGGCCTGCGGGCCAGCGGAACGGGGCGGCGGCCACGAGAGGAGGGGAGAGCGCGGAGAGGCAGGGGAGATGGAAAGGAGGAGGGGGGGAAGTGCAGGAAGGGGGCGCGGCGCGGGAGCACCCGAACGCCCCGGAAGCCCCTCGGCGGTGGCCACCGACAGCGAGAGGAGGCGGGGGCGCCCGCAGGCGTGATCGGGTGGAGGAGGAGGACGTTCCGCGGACCCCGCCAGGTCGCGGCGGGGGGGAGTGGCGGGGGGTCGGGCATTGGCGCTGGGTGGCCAGGCAGAGCGCGCCGCCTGCGCCTCTTGCCTCCTGCCTGCCTTCGGAGGAAGGATCCACTGAGGGCCTCCTCCGAGGGGGGGGACATGTGAAATTCGCCAGCTGCATACATAGTTACGTCTGTCGTGTGTCTGTGTCGAGAGATCCTGGAGATCGTTGCCCAGCTGTTGAGGGTACTGCCTCCCTCGGCCCCGCCGTCTTGTTTGCCAGATCTGAGGTCGAGGGCGGCGGCATTGGACAGTCAACGGATACATCGTCTTGTCCTCGTCCGTCCTCCTCTTACGTTCCCTATCTCCCCCCCTTCCTTCCCGTCATCCTTTTGAAGGTACGTACCTTCTCTCTGTTCACCTCCTCCGCCGCTGCGTTCTATCTGTTTCTGCCTCTGTGGCGATGATTTGAAAAAGTTTGCTCAGCGATCCGACCCGGCAGCCAAGTTGTCGATGATCCAGTGTCGCGGCGGGGCGGTATCCTTATTATAATGAGCGTGTCCCTCCCCTACCCCCTCCTCCACCTCTTCCTCCATCTCCTCCTCCTCCTCCTCCCTCTCTTCCCCCCCTTCATCTGCTTATCTTACTCATCATATTTACGTCTTTCTTTTTCGTACATGCGGTCAGGAATTTTGGCTTAGCGTGTCGCTCCGCCGGTTCTGGCCCACCACTCTTCGGCGAGAAACGCTATACACGTCCCCACCCCCAAGCGTCAACGTCCGAAGCCTTTCCCAGCCTCCCGCCCCGCGGAACGGGGCGACACGCTGTCGGCGTGCAGGGCATAGCGTGTTGCCAGGGCCGCTGCTGCGACCCGCTGAGCAAAAGCTCCCGACCGTTATCCCACTCTGCCTCCTGGCGATTGCTATCACATCCGCGCGTTTCCACCTCCTAGCCCCAAAGCACAACACGAAATCAACGCCTTATCTCTCAACACGGACGTGGTCTCGTCGGCGTTCCAATGCGTGGCCCGAACACGACGCGGCGCACATCGTGCGAGAAGTATCGGAGTCTCGATCTCGCCCCAGCGCCGCGCACACTCGTCCCGAAAGTTGCGCTTCTGCCCGGGCGCGGCGCACAGTGTTCTCTCGCCAACTCGTCGGCCGCGGGGCCGCGCGCGAGCGGGCCACATGCGGCTCACGCCAGAGCACTGCGCAGAGTCCGCTCGGAGGTGGCGCTCCCGCTTCCGCTGCGGCGCATCTTGTTCGCTCGCCTGGTCGTTGGAAGCGTGGCCGCGCGCGTGCGAGCGAAGTGTCGCTCGCTCGCCCAGGAGCCGCGGCGCAGCGTCCGCCCGACAGGTGGCGTCCCCGTCGTCGGGCGCAGCGCGCTCTTTTTCGCCCGCCGAGTCGTCGGACGCGGACGCGGGGCCGCGTGCGAACGGGCGAAACGTCGCTTTTGCAGCAGCGCCCTGGAGATAAAAAGTGGTGCTCCTGCGTCGGCGCAGCGCATGGCTTGTCTTCGCCACTCGCAGCGGAACTGGGGCCGCGTGCGGAAAGGCTGCACCGTGCTACCGCCGAAGCGACGCGCAGGGATGGTCTGAGAGTTCCATTCTCGCTTGTGCGCGGCCGATGCTTGCGTTTTCTCGCCAAGTCGTCGGGTGTGGGGCCTCGGGCGAGCGCCTTCCATGCGTTAGGCAGGATCTCGTTCCAGTGCGCGTTTGCTGTATCTAGCTCCGTCACGATATATTATTGTATGGGGCGGAGGGTGGGGATTAGCGGGGCGCGCTGACTCTCTCGAGCTGGCTAGCATGACTGAGCTGCATACCCCATCCATTTCTGACCAGGGGGGACGAGGAGGAGGAGGAGGAGGAGGAGGAGGCGAAGAAGGAGGAGGAGGAGGACAAGGATGGGGGGCGAGAGGGAGGGGATGAGGCTGGAGAAAAGAGGGGATGCGCCTGGGAGGAGGGTCACGAGCAGCGGTATCGGCAGCAGAAAAAGGAACAGACGCCGCTGGCCTTCAGGCCCTCGCCCCGATGGCGAAGCCTCGCCACAGCCACGGTGGCCTGCGTCATGGCAAGGCGAGCCCGTGCAGGACGAGCAAAGGGGAGTAGGAGGAACACCAGCACCACCACCAGCCGCATGCTGAGGAAGAGCATCGCATTGAGGAGGGGCAGGGGAGAAGATGCCGAGCAGGAATAATAGGAGGAATACCACAAGAAGGATGAGGAGGAGGAGGCGGAGGAGGAGGAGGACGACGACGACGGAGCGTAGGATGTGGCTGAGGAGGGTATCGCAGGGAGTATAGCAAACATACGGAGATTGAGGATGAATATGAGGAGGAGGAGGAGGAGGAGGTCTGACTTCAAGAGCACGCAGGCCAGGCCGTCCGGGACTACGCTCCACCACAGGATCGGCGTTGGGACCCGAGCTTCGCAGATATGGCAACACGCGTCCCTGAGCGAGCGCAGCGAGGTGTCCTACCTGAGCAGCCCATCAACGAGCACACCTACATCGCATGGGATATTGGAACACCCGTCATACCAGTCAACACGAATCGGGATGGATGCAGTCCTTCCACGAGCGCCACTACATTGCAGGCTACTTCGGCGTAACTAACCCGCCATGCAAGGGTGACGCCGAACCGAAGATCAACGTCAATACCGTCAATTGGTTCAGGCGCAGCAAGTTCGAATGTGACGAGGAGAAGCATCTCGAGCATTGCACCTGCAGGCCGATGCACGTACCCTATTATTGGATTGTGTTGTGACAGATTCTGCCCAAGGATGGCACGAGGAAGTCCGATCAAGGAGCGAAGGCCATCATCGATGCTCTACCTTGGGCCCGCACGCGGGAGTTTGCCGATAACGGCCGCAACTACCCCAGGTGCAGCTACCAATGAACAAATGGGAGGAATTGGCCAACACGCAGAACATCCACAATACCACTCCGAGGACGCAGAGCGGACATGTGGGTCAGCAGGACATGGACTACATTTTCATGGCGCCAGTACAAAAGGCCTCCAACTGATACGGCTTGAAGGGCCATGTTCCACGTTGCAGCTTCAACGTGCTCGGAAACATATGGTGCGACCCAATCAGCGTCCTGCTGCAGGAAGGGAGGGTGGGGCGACTTAGTGTCCGCCGAGAAGGCTCAGACTTCCTACCATGAGGGTGGACATCGGCGCCACTCGAAGCTGATGTATTCACTTCTTTTCCTGCATCACCAACGGACAGGGCGCGAACCTTCTCCCTCATTAGTCTTTGCGCCCCTGTCGAGATTGACCCGCCCTCTGGAGCCGTCCTTGGGGCCGCAGATCAAAAAAAAGTAATCCCACCAGTTCTCCTCTGGACCACCCTGGTCTTCGCGCTTCGCGCCGTCCGGGGCCTCGACTTTTCATTTCTCTTCACGACTTCGACCGACGTCTCGTTGGCACTGGCCACCCTGGTGCCCACGCCGACGTTTGAGGTTCGGTATCACATTTTCTCTCTCGGTGTTGTCCCTGGCCGTCGTTGACTTTCCTACGCGTGACGCCTCCGACTGACTTGCTGCTGTGCACACGGCAGCTCCCCCCAGCTCAGCTCCAGCAGCCCCACCCTGAGGCCTCGGCCGCGATTAGTTGTCGCCTCGCCCGTCGCTCTGTTGGTGTTTTCCCGCGTTCATCTTGCCTTTTCCGCCTCGGCCTCTTGCATGCACACTCTGCTAGTACTGTGCCCCATTTCTGCTGTTAATTCGTCTGTGGCGCGTACCCTCTTCGACTTGACACGCCGCCGGCGCTTCCGCCGCTTCCCACCAGATGTGAGATTGCGCTGCGGCTTTGCTTCTCGTCTTCTTGTCTTGCTTTTGTATTCGCTCTCTTCTCGTGCGGTTCTTGTCTCCTTCTCTCCTGCTGCCGTTCCGCTGTCGCCTGTTAGCCGCCTGTTCGGCCCGCTTTCGACTTACTGACGGTGCGCGGTTGGTTCCGCGACACTCGCGATCAAAAGAGTACCCCCACCAGCACATCCAGAAGCGATGCCCAGAGGAATTGCCTCGATCAGGGAAGTGGGTAGCACACAGAGGAAGGGTCCCCCAGTGGAGGCCTCTTGGAGCGTCTTGGGGGCCTCTTGGCGGTCCTCGGCGCCTCTTAGAGCGTCTTGGGTGCCTCGGGGAGCTTCTTGGGGCCTCTTGGGGGTCTCTTGGGAGCCTCTTGGAGGCCTCTTGGACGCCTGTTGGGGCCTCCTGGGGCCTCCTGGGCGCCTGTTGGGGCCCTCTTGAAGCGCTCTTGGGAGCTTTGGGAGCGCTCTTGGAGCCCACTTGGGCCATATTGGAGCCATCTTGGCCATTGGAAGCTAAAAGGAGAGAAAGCCAAACATGTCGATTGTTCCAATGTTTTTGACGGACTTGGGCCTCTTCGGGGCCTCCTGGGGAAGCTCTTTGGCCAATTGAAACCGTCTTGGAGCGGTCTTGGGGCCTCGTGGAGCATCGTGGGAGCCATCGTGAGGCATCTTGGGATATCTTGAGCCATCTTGGAGGTCATCTTGGGCTCTCCCAGGCACTCTTGGAGCCATCTTAAGCAGTGCCCCCACCCCCCCTTCAGGAGGCCAACATCTGGCCAACGCCTAGTAACATCAATGAGTTTGGCAGTGTCGCCGGGGCCTCTTGGAGCGTCTTGGGTGCCTCTTGGGGCCTCTTGGGGCCTCTTGGGGGTCTCTTAGGAGCCTCTTGGGGGCATCCTGGGGGTCGCTTGGGGGCCTCTTGGGGCCTCCTTGCCGCCTCATGTGGCCCCCTTGGGGCACCCTTGGGAGCCTTGGGAGCGTTTGTGGGGCCGTATCGGAGGAGGTCGATCAAAGACGGCGGTTCCGTAATTAGCGTCGCCCCCCCAAGAGGCCGAAATGGGCCTACACTAGTAAAACCGATGATTTGGGCTTCCTCGCCGAGGCCGTTTTGGGCGCTGCGACCGCTCGCGAAACTCCCCGTCCAGGTCAAAGGGAGGGGGTAGGGGGAGGGGTAAACCCTTCCCCGAAGGGGAAGAAGGGGGTGGAAGAGGAAACACCCTAAACCACCTACGCCCTAAAGGGCTGGTGGGATTTGTCCACGTTTGTCATTGTGGTACGTTTTGTTGTACAGCGCATGCGGCGACTTGGACCAGGCTGCAGACAGCCGGGGCCCTTCGACAATTGGCGGCTGCAGCGGGAACTCTTATACCTCGGTCGCCATCTCGTTCGGCAGCGGCCTTATCTTCTGCGTACAACTGTTCAGCGCGGTCGGGCTCAACGGGTGAGTATTCCACTGGGTGCATCTAGCTGGCTTGTCACTTCCAGCAACAGAGTCAAAGCGCAGACGGCATGTCAGATGCCACGCGCGGCGTGTCATCTAGCGAAGACAACCACGACAGCTTGGTGACGACATGTATCTCGCTTCTCCATCTGAGCTTGTTCAGCGGCGACGTGTTCGACAGCGCTTCCACTCCGACCTATTTCCAGCGCGGGTGGATTCAATGGATGGGCGGTTCCATTGTTTCGGTGTACGCCCTTGTTTTCTGGCGGCACACTCACCGCGTGGCAGGCAAGCAGCACAGCTTCCACACTGAGTTGCGTCTGCTACTGGAAACTACCATGGCAGCCTGGCGACGGCAATGCGCCTCATCCCGTTCGTGAGATTGTTCGACGGCAGCGTTTTCGCCAGCGGTTGCCAATCCCGCCTATTCCAGCATGGGTGGTTTCAATGGGCGGGTACTGCTATCTGATGTCTACACAACGAGCGGCTACTTCCAGCAACGCAGCCAACACATGCTGGCAACACAGATGACACACAGAGTTGGGCCTGCCACTGGATACAGCCAGAACAGCAGTGAGACGACATTGCCTCATCTTCTGGTGAGCGCGAATGGGCGGACGCTTCCAACAAAGCCAATGCGGGCCAGCACATGGCCACCCTGGCAACGCAAATTACCAAGCCATCCCGAGTTCAGCTGAGCCGTGCCGCGCCTCCACACCAAAGGGGGGAGGCGGCTGGAAGAGCACGGGGTTGGCACGGATGGGGGGAGGAGGGCCGCAGTCGGCGCACATCGCTTTGGGTAAAGACGCAGGCCGACCGCGGACCACCTTGGCAGCCACCTTATTGCGTCGCTAACACCAGCCCCCATCGCCTTCGTTCTTCTTTTCCACTTGACTCATCAGCATTCTATGCTGCCCGCCGCTGCATCTCGCGCTGGCGCCCCTACTTGATTTGATATCTCTCTCCCTCTCCCCGCTCTCTTTCTCTCTTTCTCTCTCTCTCTCTATCCCTCTTTCTCTCTCTCTCTCTCTCCCTCTTTCTCCCTCTCTCTCTCACTCTCTCTCTCTCTGTATATACATGTATGTCTATACATGTAGACAAATATATGTATAGTTATCCAGTTCCGCTGTCGACGCGCGATTCGCCACCACGCTTGGGCGGGCGGGTGGGGGGGAGGGGGCGCCTTGAGGGTCCACGGCCCCCCCTTTCCGCAAGCTCTGTAGTTGGGCAACTGTCTGGCTGGAGGGCCAAAAACGCAGGGACGTGGCCACACAGTTGACCGCATCTTGGTCTCGATGCGCTGGGGGCCCTACCTGCACCAGCCGCTGCAAGCCCGGAGGCGGATCCTGTGCTGCCCGCCGCCGTGCCGCCTCGACCGCCGCGAACGGGGCTGGCACGGCTGGGAGAAGCTGGCAGGGGAGGCTCGGCAGGGTGATCCGACGACGTGCCACGTCGGCGCGGGCCGCCCCCGGCATTGGCCACGGGCGGCCGCAGACCACGTGGCAGCACCGCCGCGGCCTGGGCCGCGGCCCCCCCCTCCCGCCCTTTTTCCTGGGCTTGGGCTTGCGTCGCGGGCCTCTGCCGTCTCGCCGTGCGTGTTGCCGTGCTCCTGTTCCCCCTCCTCTGCCGGCGCGGTATCCCAGCAGCAGTCCCATCTGTTGTCCTCTCCCGTCCCGGCTGCGCAGGCCGCCGGGTGGGGGGGAGGGCCGCGCCAGAGCGGCAACACAGCGCGCCTTTGTGAAGTTGTAGAGGAGGAGGAGGAGGAGGAGGAGGAGGAGGAGGAGGAGGAGGAGGAGGGCGCCGTCTGTCGGCATCACGTGCTGGGGTCGTGGACAGTATGGGGGTGGAAACCACCTCTCTAGGGTATTCACGAACACCCTCCATGATAAGACCACATCTGCCCCGGCCCTTCCTCCGCCGTGCATCCGTACTGCTACGGGATGCACGCCCGAATTGAATTTCGCACCCCACCCCACCCCACCCCACCCCACCACCCACCCCCCACCACCCCCCCCACCCCACCCCACCCCACCCCACCCCACCCCACCCACCCCCAGAGAATGACGCGGGGGGCGGATGAGGGATGAGGACGAGGAGAAGCAGGGCGCTAAGGAGGCGAAGGAGGACGGTTGGATGGCTGAGGACGAGAAGGCAACGAAGGAGGAGGAGAAGGAGAGCAAGGACATGAGTTTGGGACGGGTTCCGGTAAAGGCAAGAGGTGCCACATTGAGTCATTGAATCGCTTCGCTCATTCCGCCGGCCCATCTTGCCTCGCCGCTTGGGGGCCGTGTTGGGGCGTCTTGGGGGTCTTTGGGAGGCAGTTTTGAGGCCTCTTGGGGGCCGTGTTCTGGTACAGGCAAGGGGTGCCACATTGAGTTCTGATATAGCTGAAGGTTCCCGTGGACGAGAAGCATGAAGGCTGCGGCGAACGAGTCGGAGGAGCGTTTTGGGGCACACGAGTTGTTTGCAAGACCGACGTTGGCAGCCAGGGGGGAGGAGGGGGAGGGGGCTGCCTTGCCAGGTCCATTTGCTTACCGCGCCCTTTGAACAGGGACCGGCCGTTTTTGTTGATTGGCCTCATATTTCGAACAGGCAAGGGTACGAATTCGAACCTTTTGCGCCACCTGCGTCAGGAGGGGAAAAGCACATAGACACAAGGAATCGTCGATCCCCAGGACGACATTGAAAATATGGGCAGTCAAGGGAAAGACGGAATTCTATGACATATCTTTCAAGAAGGGCCGGCCGCGCCACACTCTCGGGGAGCGTTCTGACCCCTGAGCCGCCCGCCCCATCCCTGTTTTCCTTCGGCCGCGTCCTCTCTCCCTCCTCCTCCTCCTCCTCCTCCTCCTCCTCCTCCTCCTCCTCCTCCTCGTCCTCCTCCTCCTCCTCCTCCTCCCCCTCCTCCTCTTGCATGGTGGCACAATTCGCTCCAACGGCATCCCCGTTTCAGCCTCTCGTCGCCAGCGCAGTCACCCCCCGCCTAGCCGCCGACGCTACAAGAAGTGCCCTGGGCCGCCCCCCGCCCCGAAGAGCGGCGCGACCCGCTGTCCGCGCGGGCGGCATCGCGTGTCGCGGGGGCCCCCGCTAGAGGCCCCCGGGCGGACTGAACCGGGCGGCTCGCCTTGGAGTTGCTCTAGGGGGGCGGCGGCGCGGCCGCCACGCTCTCCCCCCCGTCCTTTGTCGGCCTCGTCGCCCTCGTCGTTTTGTTCGCCTTGCCGTGGGGCTCCGCTGCGGAAATGGAAAGAAATCACTCCTCCTCCTCCTCCTCCTCCTCCTCCTCCTCCCCCTCCTCCTCCTCCTCCTCCTCCTCCTCCTCCTCCTCCTCCTCCTCCTCTGGAGCCTCTGGAGCCTCTGGAGCCTCTGGAGCCTCTGCGGACGCAATCCCTCAGTGAAAGACTGGCCCGTGGGGGAAAATTAGTGGACTGGGAAGGGGCGCCCCACCAACACCTTGGAGGTGGGGTCCATGCCCTGGCGCATGTACTTCAAGGCCCCTACCTTCCCAGTCCCTGCAACGCGAGGGCAACGCGCGGCCAGGTCCTTGACCTGCCTCCGCGCGTGGCACCCGCACTGCATACAGAAATATAAGTCCGAGCCCAGCACCCACATGCGGTGCGACTGGTGCGTCCGCGCAAGCACCCTCGGCTTGCCAGGACACTCGTTCTGGATGACTGCACTCCGACGAGCCGCATTCACTCCACAAATTCTGCAACCCCACCTGCCATCAGCGTTGTGCAGCAGGTGGCCTCGATCCCCCGTGGTGAGTTTTAGCACGCACACGGGTTCATCATTTAAAGTCTGGTTCTGCCTGGGGACCTTTGTGGCCCTCGGGACCTTATCCACATCTGGAAATCCTAAAGTGCTCAGGCGCCTCAGAGTGTCTGCCAGGAGCCTCGTGAATTGCATACCGAAAACCTTGGCCGCCTGGATCATTTGATCCATCTGGGGTACTACTGGATGCTCTAGAGCCCCCAACTTCGAATACTTGTCGGCCTGCCAGTTACCAGGGTACCAGGAGTCCGAAAAGTTGTGATTCCTGAGCCACGCTCTGCTTTTGTGAGACGGCATCCACTGAAGATTCGCATTCTCCGTCCCCACATCATTCATTTTCCAGAATATTAGTCGCCAGACTTCCCAATACGGTTCTGAATCTCTACACATCTTCTCGGGGCCCTTCTGGAGGCCTATCAAGAGGTTCTTGTGGTCCGTGATAATGGTCGCCCTGGGCCCCATGAGACATAATGCCATGCAGAACGCGTAGTGCTCTGCCAAGCCCGCGCTCTGCACAGGCCCTGGCACTGGCCCGTAGGCCACCGATGAAACTTGCTCGCTGCCGTGCTGGAGAGATACGACCGCCCATCCTGCCCTCGTCATCCACTCCACATCTGGGTTGACCCCCGAGCCGTCTATAAAGATCTCTTCGCTGAGGTAGCCGCATCCTAGGAGACCGCGCTGAGGGCATTCGTGATCTTGCAAGGGCGGAGGCATGGCGTCTCTCATACTGTCTGTGACCCCGAAGTCAACTAAGCAGTTGCCAGGGAACTCCCGACCGACCGACACGACATCATCATAATCTTGATCACGACGCCATGCCTCTAAGCCGTCGCATCCGTAAAGTCTGTGAGATATCGAGCCTGACGGGTGTCCGCACCACCTGCAGGCGGACGACAAGGAATAACGCTCTTCGTAGAGCTTGGACTGCGTCCACAGTCCACCTGACATGTGTATTGAAACGAGATCTGCTGAAGCAGGATGACCTTTGGCCCGAAGAACTTGCAGCTCTGCCTTGATCGGGTCCAAGAAGGGGGTCCCATTCCAGCACATGTGTCTGGCCGCTTGCAGCTCCTGGTGCCTTTTGAGGCCCCTGTGGATAAGCGCTTTGAGGGTCTTGATGCTAATCTTCTCGAGGTCCACCACGAGCCCTTGAGGATCCTCCCAAAGCTTGAAAGACCTGATTTGCCACCCAAGACGACGCAAAGTCTGTACCACAGCTCCCCCTGGGCCACATACAGTAGCCCATCCCAGACTGATCTTGGACAATCCAGCCTCAAAAATAGTTTGCATAACGCCCTGAGGAGCTCCTCCTCCTCCTCCTCCTCCCC
>CAUYUJ010003514.1:71693-86693 GCA_963575745.1 Prorocentrum cordatum | reverse complement strand
GTACTACCCAAGGTCTTGACGACTTGTGGCGGAAGCAAGGACGAGGGTGAGGAGGGCGAGGAGTTGGAGCCGGTTGGGGTCTGAGGTGGCCCAGCAGTGGTTCCAGCGGCCAGGAATGATTGGGGGGGCGAGGTTCGAGATTCTGGTTTCGAGGAGGTTTGTTGCCTTTTTCGGCCTCCAGGTGTTTTTCGGGCCCCAGGACCGTCAAACACGGATCGCGGGTGAAACATTGCACGAGGAGATGGACCCCAGGAGGGGTCTGGGAACAGATTTTGATAAATTGATTTGGCCTCTGCCCCCCCCCTCTTGACTTGTTTTCTGGGGCCCCATCCAGTTCAGGCCCCCCCGGCCGCCTCCAAGGGAGGAGGACACAAACAACTGTGAAGACGGCGGCGGGGGTAGCGGAGGTGGACGGGGCTCTGCCCCAGGAGACGCCGTCATTTAAGAAGACCGGCGAGTGTCGCGTTGCTCTTCTTCTTGTTGGGCCGCGGCATGATCAAAGTTTTCTCTTGCCAACGGGCTTTTGGGGATCAAGCTGGATGAATCAAGGTCAATGAGGCTAAATCAGGGTACATTAATGTAGGTATTCGTCGTTCCAGGTAATTGGTTCGCCTTGTTTGGCAATTTATTGCGTGATTGCGCGAGATCGTTGGCTTGTCCGTTCGTCCTTCTCTTACGTCCTCTCTTCCCCTCGCCCTTGTCGCATGCTTCGGGAGCTAGCCCTGCTTGCCGGCTTCTTCTCTAAAGCCCGACTAGTTCTCCAACGAATCATCAAGGAACTAATTGTTCGAGACCCGCGCGGATGCATTGGATCTGCGCTGGACTCTTCTGGCGGCGCCTCCAGCGCAGCTCCTGGCGCGCTCCTGGCGCTCCAGGGAGGAGTCCAGGGCCGATCCAAAAAGCGCGCGGGCTTTTGAACGTTTCCGTTTGAGGTGTTTGTTTCGTTTCCATCCCTGCCTCCTTCCCTTCCCCCTGCTACTGCCTCCTTCCCTCCTTCCCTCCCTGCCTCCCTGCCTCCCTCCCTGCCTCCTTCCCTCCCTGCCTCCTGTGTGTTTTTTGTTTCCCTCCCTCCCTGCCTCCTTCCCTCCTTCCCTCCCTCCTTCCCTCCCTCCCTGCTACTCCCTACACTGGCCGTTTCCTCGTTCTTTGTCCGCTCTCGCTTGCGGTGTTCGTGCGGCGCGGCACTGGGCAGCCAACTGTCACGGAGTCCGCGGTGGTCGCAGCGTCGTCTTCTGCGCACGTCGCATCACGAGCGGTGCTGTAGGAAGCTCGAGGGTTCCGACGCGCGTCCGCCGTCTCCCCAGCCTCTGGAGTGAAGGAAGTGCGTGGTACGACCGCCTTGCTGGGCGTTTTGTTTTACTCTTGGGGTCGATGGGGCAAGTCGAGATGCGACAAGAGCTGGCAGAGGGGTGGCTGCGCCTGTCCTCGCCCGCCCCTCTCGTCCACCATCCCGCACTGCCACTCCATCTCCGCCCCCCCCTCTCCCCCACCTCGAGGTGTTTCTGCAATTCCGTGGACCGGCGTCGCGTTGGCAGCAGAGGTGGAACGAAGGCACATCGAAGGGAACATGAAACCAAAAGCAAAACGGAAAACACATTGGTTAGGCCGAGCCCTGCCCTCACTCGCGCTGCCCCGTTCGGCCCGCTTTCGCTCGCGATGCCCCTCCGGCCCTTCGGTATCCTGGCCCCGTGGTTCCCCCTGCCCCTTCGCTGCCGGCCCGTCTGCGCAGCACGGCAGGCCTCCCAGGCACACTACAGTCGGGGCCCTGAAGAAGGAACCCTTTTCGTTGGGGAGGGGCTCCGTGTTCCTTCATTGTTTCGCAGCTTGCCCTGGATTTTCTTTAGGTTTTCGATAGGAAATCGAAGTTCAACTTATGGAAAATAGGGGCCTCGTTCCTTATTTAGGGTTCCTTAGGTCAACGCCTCGACTGTACAAGCTGAGCCCGCACCGTGACCCGCTGGCTTAGGAGGGGGTTGCAGCGAACGGCGTGGCGCGCCGCGTGAGTCTAGCCCCGCCGATCCTGCGAGGCCGCGGTGGTGCTGCCATCTTCTGTCGGCGGTCCTGAGGGTGAGGGGCCGCACGCAGCGTGCAAGTTCCACAGGTGAGCCCTTCCCATCCTTCGGGGGGCCTTCTCCCGCAGGGCCCCCGTCCCTGCACCGCCGACTCTGGTGGAGTCGGGCCCGTGGTCAGGAGGAGGGGGCGGGAGGGGCAGTGCCTGGGAGGCAGCCCGAGACTGAACCGCCGCGGCACTGAGCCGCCCAAGGGAGGAGCAGCGGCAGCAGAGGCGAGGATGGGCACGGCGGGGCGAGGAGGCGGGGATGTGGCAGGGATGGGGCGAGGACGGGTCGATGATGCGAGGTGGAGGAGGCGAGGATGGATAGCACGGGGCGAGGACGAAGCGAGGAGGAAGCGAGGATGGGGAGGAGGGGCGAGGAGGAGACGAGGATAGGGAGGACGGGGCGAGGAGGACGGCGAGGACGAGGGGGAGCAGGAGGAGGAGGGGGAGGAGGAGGGCAGGGTGGGGCGAGGTGGAGAAGCAGCAGCGGCAGGATGAGGAGGACCTCGGTGCCAGAACCCCGACGGCGTCGGCACCGCCACCGCCGAGCACCTTCGGCACCGTCGCCGCGTCGGCAGCCGTCCAATCGCGGGCTGCCCCGGCAGGTGTCCACGCTGGCCACCGCCAGCAAAGCGTCCGCAAGGAGGACCGACGAGGCGCGTGCTCAGGGGGGGCGCACGGAGGGGGCGGGCTGCCCCGCTCTTTTCGGCCATGCGCAAGAGTGACCCTTCGCCGGAGTGACCCTTGGGTGCGGGGCCTTGGCCTGCGCGCGTGGAATTGGCCCTCGCCGTGGCCCCTGAAGCCGCGCACCAGAGGCCACTCTTGCCTAGGGCCACTTCTCGCGCGTAGGCGGCTTCGTTTTCGGGGAGGAGGGCCAGAGGCGATGCTCTGTCTGCTCTGGGGGAGATGAGGGTTCTTCGAGGCAGCGGAGGAGCGCTACGCCCGAGAGGAGGAGGAGGAGGAGGAGGAGGAGGAGGAGGAGGAGGAGGAGGACTGCAGTGTAGTGCCAATGCCCTTGAGGGTAGGCGTAACCCTATGAGTGTGCTCGTGAAGGTTGGGGTGAGAACCTTCTTGTCCTAGAACCTGTGCAAGGACTGTTGTTGGCACCTGGTGTTGGTGGATGGTATGCGTGGTCAGCATACTCTAGGATAGCCAGGAGGGAGCGGGGCTGTGAAATAACATGCCCCCGTTCCTGATATTACTTCTGAAGGGCTGTAAAATAAAATGCCCCCCTCCCCCAGAGTGGGGTGTAGATCTCCGACGCGCATTCCCGAGGCATTTACCAGCATGGAAAACTTACACCCCGCTGCCTCGCCCCAGCTGCAACGCGCGAGGCTGGCCACCAGTGGGCCCAGGCAATTTCTGAACATATCGCCCCCCCCGGCGCAAATGTTGAAAAATTGTCTGGGGCCACCCCGCGTTCCCCCCAGGGCCTCGCTGGCGGTCGTGGACGACCGATGTCCTCAAAAGGCCGCTTGGGGCCCAAGGTCACCAGGGGCTGGCCAGGCTTGGAAAGGTGTGCGGGACCGCCGGTATTGCCGCTGGGCTGTGTCTTGCAGGACAGAAGCTCCAGCGTCGTTGGCGGATTGTGCCCTGACTTGCCTCGTAGGGGCGAAGGTGTGCAGGACTGCCGGCATTGTCACTGGGCTATGTTTTAGAAGTGAATACCTCCGACCAGGCGCAGGCCCTAGAGTTCAGTGTCCTGGAGGGCGGAATCACCATCATGTCCAGTGGAAACAGCACCCCAAGTTGTCGCCGGCCTATGCGCGCATACCTCGTGCGGAAAGGTGCGCAGGACCGCCGGCACTGCCGCCAGGTTGTGCCCTGGAGACCAGAACCTGTGACGTGTCGATTAAAATTGTCTTCGCACTTGATCGATGACGTTCCGCTTCCTGTTTTTCGGTAGAAGAGTTCTCTACGTGAGGGTGTGCAGGGCCGCCAGCCTTGACCAGGATCCGCCCTCGCCCTCTTCGGAGCGCCTCCGCCGGAGATCCTCGCCGGCCGAAGGTCCTCCGCCGGAGGTCCTCGCGCCTCCGCCGGAGGTCCGCCGGAGGAGCGCGTCCGCCGGAGGTCCTCGAGCCCTGGCGGGAGCGTCGGCTCCCCGGCGTCGCCCAGGAGCGTGCTCCTCCTGTGCGCGCGTCGGCCCCCCCGAGGGGGGCGGCGCGCGCTCCGGCCTCGGTGGCGGGCGTTCTCTGGCCATATGCCGCCCGGGCAGGGAGGTCCTGCTAGATGCCTGCACGTGCGATTCCAAAGGGATTGGTATGTCCTTCTGCGCCCCAGCGTTGTCCAGCATGTTTGGGACGCTGGGATCCTCGTCTCGGGGGGCTGCTCCGATGCCGGCAAGGCCTGGGGCCCTGCAGGGGTCCGAAGCTTCCCGCCAGGGCCCCCTCCTGATCGCCGCTGGAGTCGACTCCCTCTCAGCCCGCGCGCGCACTCTCAGTCGCGTTCGCTCCGGCCAGTGACACAGGGCTCAGGCCGTGCTGATTGGGGCGCTCGCTGCGCGCAGGGGGCACGGTGTCGGCCAGCGGCGACCCCGCGGCACGCGTTCAACGTTGAACGCTGCCAGCGACCCAGAATCAGCCAGGGCGCATCCTTGCTCGAACACCTCCCTCACTCTGGCCAGCCTCCTTGCTCTCTTGTGGGGCCAGGGGGGCTTCTGGTCCGGCCGCGCGCTGACTGCCTTCTGCCATGCGCCCGTGGCGGACCCACGGTGCCAGCATCTGTACCATGGCGCCCACAGCACCCGCTGCCACAGCGCCCACCTTCACGGCAGCTGCAGCGCATCACGCCATGGCCAAGTCCCGGTGCACCAGACGCATGTTCAGGCAAGGGTTTCAGCCCAGAGAACTTGGCGGCTGCGCAACCGGCGGCGGCGACATCCGCCACAACATTGTGTGCCCCGCGCCGGCAGGTCTCGTCCTTGCTCCAGTGCCTCCCGCTTTCTCCTGCCCGCGTGTGACTCAGAAGATGGGCACATCATCCGTCGGGTCGGCCCGATTACTAGCACTGGAGTGTTTTCCGTTGCCACTGCCTGCACGGCTACGCGTTCTCGGCCTGATCGGCTTGCGAGAGGGTGCCTTGGTGCTTCGAGGGGCCGTGCGACGCCCTGCTGCTGTCTGCGCTTGTCTGGTGGCGGACGATTCAACGGGGTGCGAGGTCCTACTCGGCGAGGGATGGATATACACGTCGTTGGATTGGGGGGAGGGGCGATGGTGATGGCTCCACACTCGGCGTAGAATGATCGTTGGACAAAGTTCCCAATGAGGTCCTGTACAATCACGTGTGCCCAAACACGAATTGCCTATCTGGCATCGCGCAGTCCTATGGTCCGCACATGGGGGGATCGTCCTCGACATCGTGATCACTGCGGTGCTCGGAGCCGCGGGCGTTGCGGTGGAGCCTCTTGGCTTCTAGCTAGTTGGCGCGCGCTTCTCACACCGACAGCTTTCCAGCTCTAAGGCATGACAGCCATCATCAGCATCAATGTTTGTCGTCGGCGTTCCTCTCCTCGTCTTCCCCTCGTTCCTTCTCGTCCTCCTCGACGTCACCATTATCTTCGGTCTTTTCCTGAACGTCCTCGTCCGCTTCCTGGTCCTCCTCACCTTCCTCCTCCCGGGCAGGCGATCAAGGGCGCCGCAGGGCTGGCGGCGAGCATGGCCACGGGAGTGTCGCAGCTGCACCAGGAGTTGGCGGAGGCCTCGGGGACCGCCAGTGGGAGGGCGTTGACTGTTGCGTCGGTGACGCATCAAATGTGAACTAGAACGGGGACGGGGGCAAACCATGCGTATATCTATATACATTGTCATACACTGTGTGCGTATGCGTCTACATCACTGCGCTCACACGTATGTAGAAGGAGGGAAAAGGCAGCAATAAGGGAGCAACACACTTTGCCACATGTCACACTAAGCTATTGCCTGAAATAATACAGCGATCAACATGTGACCCACTGCGGTATACCACAGGGAACCATGCTGTGCATGTCTGTGGTATACCATTGCGCAGTGCTGGATTGCACAGCACGCATACTACATTGCACAGTTTATTACAATAATTACTCTCTTATCGTGTGCAACACGATGACAGACCATATGTTGATAGAGCTGACTGCAGTATGTGATTGGTTGCCACTGTATGCGTGGCGATACTGCCTTATGCTGTGCACATTCCACAAGCAGTGCTTGCACTAGGCGCTTGTGTTTCCGTTCTAAGGAACTGCCCCCCCCGTCGCCGCCTCGTCGCCGCCCGTCGTCGGGGCCTGAATGTCGGTCTGGCGGCCATGTTGCTGTCGTCGCCGGCCCATTCGCCGCCTCGTCGCCGCCCGTCGTCTGGGCCTGCACGTCGGTCTGGCGGCTATGTTGTCGCCGTCGCTGCCTCGTCGCCGCCCGTCGTCTGGGCCTGCATGTCGGTCTGGCGGCTACGTCGTCGCCGTCGCCGCCCAAATTGCACAACGCGTAGGTGGCATCGCTTTCCAAAAAGATATTAGGATCTCCCCCCTCCCCTCCATGGGTTAGCGGTGCACCTTTTCGTATGGCAATTTACATATGATTATGCCCCATCCCTCATCTTAAATATGAGTTGGTACCATCCTAGCCAGGCCGGTATCGCCCTCCCCCTCATTCTTTGCATAAAGCACTGCGCGCACATTCGTTCATCACAAATCGTAAGTTTTCTTTGCAAAAGATGGGACGCAGTGCAAACGCGCGCGTCGTCGCGCGCGCATGCCGCAACCTCTCAAAAACTGTAGGTTCCGTAAGGATTTCAAAATCGAGTGTCCCGAAGACAAATAAAACACATGGTTTCACAACAAGGGCTTTCCAACATTAGCCTGGCGAAGGACCCAGCCATACGCAGTTGTGAATATCGTTGTTGTTAGTATCGCCTTCAGTGGAGCTCCCTATGGGGCCCCGAAGCGCGTGAAGAGTGCCAAAATGGGGCGGGACCGCCATGAAGGCGCTGCTACTGGGGCCGGATGTAGAGCCTCCTCTATGGGACCGCAAAACGTGTGATGGATGTGCCGACATGGGGCGGGGACGCCATGCGGGCGCTGCCACTAGGGCCTTCGGTGAAGCACCCCCTGGGGCCACGAAACGTGCGAGGGGCGAGCGGCGATGATGGCGATGATAAAAACGATGCGCAGGACCTTAAGTGGAGCTCATTATGGGGCCATGAAACGTGTGATGGGTGTGCCAAACTCGGGCGGCGCCGCCATGCGGACTGCGCCACTGGGACCTTAGGTGGAGCTCCCAACGGGGCCACCCACGAAGCATGTGATGGGGTGTGCTAAAATCGGGCGGCGCCGCCATGCGGACTGCGCCACTGGGACCTTAGGTGGAGCTCCCTATGGGAAAACGAAACGTGTGAGGGGTGTGCCAAACAGGGGCGGCGCCGCCATGCGGACTGCGCCACTGGGACCTCAAGTGGAGTTCTCTATGGGGCCACGAAACGTGTGAGGGGTGTTCCAATTGGGGCGGCGCCGCCATGCGGACTGCTCCAATGGGACCTTCGGTGGAGTTCCATATGGGGCCACGAAGCGTGTGAGGGGTGTGCCAAAATCGGGCGGCGCCGCCATGCGGACAGCGCCACTGGGACCTTAGGTGGAGCTCCCTATGGGGCAGCGAAACGTGTGAGGGGTGTTCCAAAATGGGGCGGTGGCGCCATGCGGGCTGCGCCACTGCGACCTCAGGTGGTGCTCCCTATGGGGCCACGAAACGTGCGAGGGGTGCCAACACGGGGCGGTGGCGCCATGCGGTCTGCGCCACGGAGGAGGGGGAGGAAGGAAGGATGAACGCGGGGCGCTGTCTCTTCAAAACGAGGACCCAACACCACAGGATGACTGTGAATAACCTGCGAAGGCGATTTTGCGACTTCTCAGGTAAACCCTCGTGTTGCCTACGCGTTCATGAATCGCTACCAAGCGAGCGTCTCGCGCGCGCATGTCGGAATCGTTCGAACGCCCTTGCTCGCGTGCTCTTGCAATAATCATTGCAACGCCAAAAAACGACGTGCACTAGCGCGCGTCGTCGCGCGCGCGCATGCCGACATTAGTCAAAAACCGTAAGTGTCGCAAGGATGTTCAGAACGAGTGCCCCGAAAACAGATAAACAAGTTAGCCTGGCGAAGGACCCAACCATATGCAGCTGTGAATACCGGAAGTATAAATATCATTTTCGCCCGCGCTCCTTATGGGGCCTCGAACCGTGTGAAGGGCGTGCCGACATGCGCGGCGGGGCACACAACGCGAGCGAAGACGATATGTCTGTGTGCGAGAGACTGCGAGCGCGTGAGTCTGATTGTGGATGAGTCTGCGCGCGCGTGAGTCTACGTGCATAAATGTCGACGCCCATGTCGGCGCGCCTCTCATGAAGATCGCGCCCGCTTCCTTCCCGTTTTTCTTCTCCCCCTTTGCCCGTGCACGCCCACGTCCAAGGCTGCGGGCGCGGCGCCGCACGGAGTCCCCGCGACGCGCGCCGGTCGCCCCGAAGGGGTCCCGGCGTCGCGCGCGGGTCGTCCGCTGCGCGGAGCAGAGCGAGCGAGCAGACTGGTTCCCGCCCGGGATGCGCGGCCCGAAAGCGGCCCCAACACGTCGAATACGACGAAAAACCTCCACACACCGAAAGTCGCCGCCATGCGAACTCCGCCACTGGGCCGCCATGAGAGTTCCGCCACGGAGACTGCAGGTTGAGCTCCCTATGGGGCCACGAAGCGTGTGAGGGGTGTAACAAAATGGGGCTGCGCCATTGGGACCTTAGATGGAGCTCTGTATGGGGGCACGAAACGTGTGAGGGATGTGCCAAAATGGGGCGGCGCCGCCACGGTGGCTGCGCCACTGGGGCCCTAGATGGAGCTCCCTACGGGGCCACAACACGTGTGACGGGTGTGCCAAAATGGGGCGGCGCCGCCATGCGGGCTGCGCCACTTGGACCTGGGTGGTGCTCCCTATGGGGCCACGAAACGTGTGAGGGGTGTGCCACAATGGAGCGGCGCCGCCATGCGGGCCGCGCCATTGGAACCCTAAATGGAGCTTCCTATGGGGCAACGAAATGTGTGAAGGGTGTGCCAGAATGGAGCGACGCCGCCATGCGGGCTGCGCCATTGGGACCTTAGGCGGAGCTCCCTATGGGGCCACGAAGCGTGTGAGCGGCGTGTGCCAAAATGGGGCGGCGCCGCCATGCGGGCTGCGTCAATACCAGTGCTGCCCGCCCTCCTGGCGACCGCCAATTTCAGCTACGATCTGCTCATTTTCAACATGCTCTTGTTCTGCACCGCTGACTTGAACTCGGTCTCCAGCTTCCTCAGCAGATATCCTTAGGTGACGCACTTGAGGCCGCAGTCTCCAATCGGTTTCTCTTTACACCTGTTCTGCGTGAGTTTCAAGGTGTTCGGCTTCGGGGTAACAGCTCACGACATCGACGATGGGACGGCCCCCGCGCACGTCCTGAATTTCGACCTGCTGAACGCGTTCCTGCCGAAGTTCCTTACCGAACTTGTTTTGCGGATGCTATTCCTGTCCGTGCTCCGGACGCTGATGGCGCCCCTCGTCAAGACGCTGCGGTGCAAAGTCCTGAACACGTTCTTCTGCGTTCTTGTGTACAGCAACCACGCCTACCTCGTGAGACTCTCTGTCCTGAGAGATTGCCTGAGGTCGCCGTACTTGATGATTTCGCATTCGTCTCGCCTTCGGGAAAGATGAATCAGGAGGAATATGATTTGGATGCTGTTGAAGAAAGTGGTGATCGCCCTGTCAGGGACATGCCCACTAATGACAAACTTGACCAGCTGTTGAAGTCAGCCATGAGCATTGGTCAACAGCTGACCGTATCGTGCTCCAAGATCTCCCAGATCTGTCACCAGATGTGCACTGCCACCCATGCTGAGTCGGCGGCTGTGGATGAACACTTTGCCCCTGCCGCGGATTCCAGTGGGAGTCAGGCGGGGCTGGTCCCGCAGAGCGCTACCTATCTACACACGTACAGGCCCCTGAGCAGCAGGCGGCGTAACGGTGTTGATACGTGGCTTCTTTCGTTGGCAAACTATATGCGCCCGAGCTGCCGTCAGGACCCTACTGGCATGATAGTGTGTCTTACCGATGCGAACGCACTGGACTTGTCAACCGAGCTCCAGCAACGCCTCGGCATGAATAGTCGTTGAAGCTTGAAGTCGCACAGCGTTGACACTGATGAAAAGTTGTCCATGTTCAAGTCGAATGTATCGTAGAAGTTGTCCCGATTGTTATAACAAGCGTGTATATTGTCTCCCCATGCCCATGTGTTGCACAGGTAGAGGTCGATGATTGCTCAGTTCTGCGATATTGCTAGGCATTTCCGCGAACTCTCAGGAAGGAAAACTATCCCAGTGCGACCCTACCTAGGAGTTGGAGCCCTAGGAAAGCAGCATTAGTAGCAACAGTAAAGCTAAGCTAAAGCTAAGTTAAAGCTAAGCGAAAGCTAAGCTAAAGCTAAGCTATAACTAAGCTGAAGCTAAGATAAAGCTAAGCTAAAGCTAAGCTAAAGCTAAGCTAAAGCTAATCTAACACTAAGCTAAAGCGAAGCTGAAGCTAGGATGAAGCTAAGCTGAAGCTAAGCTAAAGCTAAAGCTAAAGCTAAGCTAAAGCTAAGCTAAAGCTAAGGTGAAGCTAAGCTAAAGCTCAGCTAAAGCTAAGCTGAAGCTAAGCGGAAGCTAAGCTAAAGCTAAGCTAAGGCTAAGCTAACACTAAGCTGAACCTAAGCTGAAGCTAAGCTAAAGCTAAGCTAAAGCTAAGCTAAAGCTAAGCTAAGGCTAAGTTAAAGCTAAGCTAAGGCTAAGTTAACACTAAGCTAAAGCTAAGCTAAAGCTACGCTGAAGCTAAGTTCAATCTAAGCTAAAGCTAAGCGAAAGCTAAGCTAAAGCTAATCTAAAGCTAAGCTAAAGCTAAGCTAACACTAAGATAAAGCTAAGCTAACACTAAGCTGAAGCTAAGCTAAAGATAAGCTGGAGTTAAGCTAAAGCTAAGCCAACACTAAGCTAAAGCTAAGCTAAAGCTAAGCTAAAGCTAAGCTAAAGCTAAGCGAAGGCTAAGCTAACACTAAGCTAAAGCTAAGCTAAAGCTAAGCTGAAGCTAAGCTCAAGCTAAGCTAACGCTAAGCTAAAGTTAGGCTAACACTAAGCTGAAGCTAAGCTTAAGCTAAGCTAAAGCTAAGCTAAAGCTAAGCTAACACCAAGCTAAAGCTAAGCTAAAGCTAAGCTAAAGCTAAAGCTAAAGCTAAAGCTAAGTTTAAGCTAAAGCTAAGGCTAAAGCTCCCAAGGGACTGGGGGAACCGCGGGGCGGGGACTGGGGAAACCGCCCGGGGCGGTTTCCATTGCCCGGCCCTTTAAGCAAAGAGAGTAAGAACCCTTCTAGGCAGAGCCTAGGTAGGGAAAAAACACAGAGACACAATTAATCGTCGATCCCCCAGAAAAGATAAGAAAATATGGGAAGTGGGGGGGAAGAAGAAAACCAAGAAAATGTATGAACATACGGGGGATCCCGTTCGTTGTGTGTAATTACTAGTGTGTCCCAGGGCCCTTTCAAATTTGATGACTTCACCTCCGCCTACCTGTTGGCCACAAGCTTGGTGGGCGGCTGCTTTCTGCAAGCGGGACTGCCGCTAGAATGACAGGCCCATGGCGCGCCTGGTCTCTCAGGGAGGCGCTCCCCGCAGTTGAAGGGGAACACCGAAGGGGTTTGCGGGAAGGCGAGCCTGGGACGGGCAGCATCACTAGTACATCTTGGGCTCCTCTCTCGAAGAGAATCTCGGCATACACAGGAACTGTTCTGCGCGAAAAGGGGAGCCTGGGACGGGCAGCATCACTGGCACATCTTCACATCTTGGGCTCTTTTCTCGAAGAGAATCTCGGCATGAACAGCAACTGCTTTGGGGTCCGCGCGGAGTTCTTGGATCGGCATTCGACCCCCCTAGCGGCTGCCCCTGGCGCGCTCCGTGTGCCACGGAGGGGGGTCCAGTCCCGATCCACGGGATCCGCGGGGACCTCCGAAACATTATGTTCATACTGACTTCTCCTCTTCTGGTTGTGGTCCTATTCCTCCTCCCTTCCTCCTCTTACTTTGCATATTTGGGGGGCTTTGTCTGTCGTGTGAACTGCGGTCATTTCTTGCATTTGGCGCGGTATGAAACGTGTGTTGTGGATTCGACGTTGACGCGACGTGGATGCGGATCCGACGTTCGACCTGGATTCGACTCGGATTCGGCACGGATAGTTGCGCGTTGGGGCAGGCAAGGTCCCCGAAAATTATCATGTCAGCATCGTCGAACTTATCCCTATCCCCATACCCATTGGACCATGGTATCTCAGTCCCACCAGTCCACCCTCATATGTTGGGATAGGCCGCGCGAAGCCTGAAAGAACATGCATGTGTCCCCACCTGGGTGGGCAAGTCGGACAATGGTTCCAAGGCCACCCTAGTGGGGATAGGGATCGGTTGCCGATGCTCGTCACAGCTCTCCCCCTTCATTTCCTTTTCCTCCCCCTTTGCAGATGCAGCATTCGGCGGCGCGCCCGGGGGGGAAGTGAGAGGGGGAAGGCCTTTTCAGAAGACGGCGGGGCTTCTCAGACGCTCTTGCTCTTCTGAAAAACTTCGTGTGATTTCGGAGAAAGCGCAAAACCCTTCCCAGAAGGCCGGAGGCATCCTGAGCCTTCCCAGAAGGCCCGCCTCCTCTGCCTCTCCTCCTTGAACGTGCCGCCGAATCACCGCTCCCACACCCTTCCTTCAAGGGAGGAACAACCATCCTGAGCCCGATAACTGGCGTTTGCGAAACGGCACAGCCCTGCCGTGTTCGATTCCTTCCCTGGGTGCACTTCCTGAATTGCTTCGCTTGCCGGGGTGCTCATCATGAGATCATGAGGGTGGATGCTCTGGTCCCTGCTCCTGGCCCCCTCCTCCGGGGAGACCAGGGCGTGGCGGGCAGGTGAAGCAGCACCGCATCAACGTCAAGCAGCTGCAGGAGCTCGGGCCCGCGGCCCGCGCGGGGCCCTTCGCCTTCAGAGCAGCGCAGAAGCAAGGACCGACCACAACGCTGTTTAGCTTGGTTTGGGCCCTTGTGTTGAATTTCGTTGCTGCTTCGTTGTCGCTTCGTTTCGTTGTTCGCTTTTGCTTGAACACGTAACTTTCGTCGTTTGTATTCATTTGGCACCGGCTTCTGTTTCAACGTTCGTTTTAAAGGTTGGGCTTCGTTGCGTAGTTCGTTGTAAACGCCATTTCGTTTTAAACATCGTTGTAACGTTGTGGCACGCCCGCGCGCATTTCGTTGGTCGGAGCCCTGGTCCGCGCTGACGTCCGACAATTGATGCTTATGCCGTGTATTGCCCCTTCGCGCAAGTCTCCCCCCCCGCTTCCTTCCCTCTGCGGTTAGGACTCTGAAGTAAAGAACAGTTCTGGTTTGGAAGGGGCTCGCTGTTCACAGGGTCCTTCCTTGACTGCTCCTCCAGCGCCCCTCGTGCACCCAGTCGCGCCTGGGCCAAAGGGGGAACTGTTCCTTCTTCAGTGTTCCTTGTGGTGGCCGCTTGGCTGCATCCTCCTCCCACTTTGCCTCAGTCTCCTTTCTCTTCGACCGGCCGCGGGAGCGACGGCTCGAAGCGCCTCATCCTCCTCCCTCGTCCTCCCACATTTCCCTCCTTTATTGTGCCTCCTCGTCGTCTTCCTCCTCGTCCTCCTCCTCCTCAGCCTCCCTGGTCCCAACGTGGGGTCAGCAGCGAGCCCTCCTCGATGCTCAATCTCTTCGAGGCTCGGTTGCTGCTGCCGCCGCTCTGGAGGCCGAGGAGAGAGGAGGACAGGTGAGGCAGCACTCGGTCGTCTATACTCTGCCTCTTCGCACTCCTGGGCCAGACCATCAGGTTCCTCGACGCCGCGGGGACCGCTTCGGTGGCTCATATTCAGGCACCATGTTCAAGCAGCGCGGGCATGCCTCGGTGGCAACAGATAGGAGCTCACCAGCAAGCAGAACCCTCTGGGCCACGGGATCAGTCGTAGCCCGTGGCCCAGCCGACCGTGATGTATGGCACAGAAGCGTGGAGTCGGGCAGAGCCTCTCAGACTGCAGTTGTGCCGCGCACAGCGACGGATGGTCAGAATGACGATCAGTTTGCAAGGGAGGCGCACGACAGTGTCACCGACACCACGCCGCAATCCAGAGACTGACCAGAACAGCAACCATGACGCCAGCAACGCTGCCCCAGGCAACTCCAGCGAACGTGTTCAGCTAAGAACCTAAAAATCAGCCGACCGCTCATGATGATGTCAGCGGCGACAAAGGCACGCAACCAGGCACCATTCAGGATGGCGACATCGAATTGTGGCCCGATTTCATCCGCAGAAACAAACAGGGCGGAGGTATTGACGCAGTGCGTATAACGTATACAGCACAAGCAGGGCGACATACCAGACGTATAACATATACACCGCATCATGGTTTCTCGAGGAAGGAATCGTGTGGTTCACCATTCACCCACGCGCCTGGCACAGAGAGCGTTCGAAAGGAACCCGAGTCTTAGCATTCGACAGCCGGGGCGGCTGCAGCATGGAGGGCACTCAGCAAGATGGAGCGACGACATTTGGAAGTTCCTACACAGCTTGGCATTGCTACAACGACTGCGCTGGGCAACAACAGACGCGGGCAGCGATCGAACCACGGCAGTATGCACAACAGCGCAGACATTCTTCGCTGGAGTATAGCTGCAGGAAGAATTGTGCGGTGCTCATCACATAAGCTCTCATACGCATCACATTTGTGAGGCTATGCCATTCACGCTATGCCCTGATGGGGACGGGTGGGCTCCCTAGCGGAGCGCGCGCGACTTCGGCGTTCGCTCGTTCGTCCTCCTCCTCCTCCTCCTCCTCCTCCTCCTCCTCCTCCTCCTCCTCCGGTCTCCTCCTCCTTCTCCTCCTCTTCCTCCTCCTCACTTCTCCCC
>CAUYUJ010003514.1:39193-66693 GCA_963575745.1 Prorocentrum cordatum | reverse complement strand
CTGTTTGACTAGCGGGAGAAGCGTTCTAGGTTCAGGCACACGCTGAAATTGGTTTCCGGCGGGCGGAGCGCAATGACGCTGCGGAAGTTACGAGACGAAGAACAAGGAAGGAGCGGAGGCGCCCGATGGTTGAATGGATGCAAGTTGCAGAGGCTCGAATACCGTAGCGGCATAGCTACAACCGTTGCAGGTCTTGGCACACGTGCAGGGGACGTGGGACACGGACGAATGCCCTCGCCGTTTGTCGTGAGGCCATGATCTGACCTCCAAAAGGTAGCGCACAGCCGAAAAGCATGCAGGGATCAGAACAGATCTCTTGGGGGAGAAACGGTTGGGCATGCATGCTAAGCAGAGGGCAATGAAAAGGCGGCAAACATGACTTCACTGGGGCAGCAAAACATACATGGCAGTCATCATCGAACGCAGCGGTTAACTTGTCTGTGCGAGCAAGGAGTTCGGCCCAACTGGGAACCGCTTCGGATGACCTGCGGCCCGTTCCACACAACCGCCGCGCTGCCACACAAGCAAGGCTCCCAGAACCAGAGCCTGTTCTTCGCACGCGGCTGGCGATGGTTTGGGAAGCCATCCCGGGTCTCGAGTGCACGTTCTGCGCAGTCGGGTCTACCAGCAGCAGGGCGGCGACAGTGGCCACAAGGAAACGAGTCTGACCAGCTCATGCGAGCTGGCCAGCAGAGTTCGTGACACGAGGCACCCTTGAGCGGCTTCACAGTGAAATCAGGGACTGGAGTACAGTTCCAGCGACCTTCGGCAACCAAAGTGGGAGCGCCGTCCTTGAGAGCGGATGAAAGAACGGCCTCGCGCGCGCCTCAAACCAGACAGCCCAGTCGAATGGCATGCTCGATCCAGCACGCACGTGAGCATTGGTAAACCCGCCATCACGTTGCAGCTGGCTTTAGCGATGTACAACTGAGGCGGCCCACCCTTCAAGGGGCTCAGGCACGACCTGATTGTTCACCCTGCACGTTCGCAAGGCGGTTTGCCTTGGGCCATGCCGCCCCAGGTGCACGTGGAGCAGGACGGACTGGCGAGGGGGGATGCGGGGATAGGGGGGAGCAGGGAGGCATGATGGGAGAGGAGAAGGAGGAGGTGCAGGAGCAGGAGCACAAGGATGCGCTTGAGGAGAACGAGGAGGCAGGAGGGAGGATAGGAGCGAAGATGCAGGAGTGAGGTGAAAGGAGGACGCAGGCGGCAGGACGTAGGGAGAAGGAAGAGGAGGAGGAGGAGGAGGAGGAGGAGGAGGAGGAGCGAGGAAAAAGCGAGGAGTCAGGCACGAGAAGGCGAGGCAGTAGCGGGAGAGGAGGAGGCGGCGGAGGGGAATGGAGGGAACAGGGTGATGCGGCGGAAGCATGGAGGACGCGAGAGAGAGAGAGAGCGAGAGGAGGCCGATGAGGAGGAGGAGGAGAAGGAGGAGGAGGAGGAGGCCGAGGAGGAGGAGGAGGAGGAGGAGGAGGCCGAGGAGGAGGAGGAGCTTCGCCGCCCTGTGGCTCATGAGGCCGAGCCTCGCGGCCGCACTCCCTCGGCGGCCCGCGGCACTCGGCCGCTCAGCCTCGACGGTGCGGGGCCCCCGCCCCGCCGGGCCCCTCCCGGACCCGGCGCTCGCGGGAGCAGCGAGGTGCCGAGGGGGGGCGCCGTTGCTCCGCGCCGGGCGCCCCCGCGGATCGGTCCCGATGGGCAAATTCTGCACCACCACTGCCGTATGTGGGGCAGGGGAGAAGGGAGGATGGGGAGGTCCTCCTCCTCCTCCTCCTCCTCCTCCTCCTCCTCCTCCTCCTCCTCTTCTTCCTCCCACTGCTGCATCTGGTAACGGTGGCGGTAAATGGGCCCATCAGGTCCGGCCAGGGGCACGGGGCGGCCGAGGAGCCCGGCCAAGATCGCAGGCGACTTCTCTCCCCCAACCCCCGATTGTTGGACGAGAGATAAAAGGTTCTTCGGACGCACCCCAAGTGGGCTATTCGGACGCACCCCTATCGAGGATGGGCGCCCCCCCATCGTATATCTCAGGGTTGGGCCCCAAATTTCTGGTCCTGTCGAAACCTCCCAAAGCCTGGGATAGGGGTCGACAAATCCCCTGTTACAGATTCGTCGCGACGGCCTTCCCCGAGCAGTGCTTGCAGATAGGGGGTCTTATGTTCCAGGCTCCGAGCCTCCGAGATGAGGTCCGAGTAGGTGGGGTCGGAGACTCGCGCCGCATCGCCGGTGCATCGACGATGCGGCTCGATGTGGAGTCCGATTTCGTCCACGCCGACGTC
Organism: Prorocentrum cordatum; assembly: GCA_963575745.1. Lineage (NCBI taxonomy): Eukaryota > Dinophyceae > Prorocentrales > Prorocentraceae > Prorocentrum > Prorocentrum cordatum. The sequence continues at coordinate 64,423 of CAUYUJ010003514.1, read as the reverse complement.
TCCGATGCATCGCTGGCGTCGCGGATGCATCACCGATGCATCGGCGATGCAGTGGCGATGCGGCGCAGTCCTCCGACCCCATCTACTCAGACCCTTTTAGTGGGCTTCTTATACAATCGCTTCGCTCATTCCGCCAGCCCTCGAGCGATCTATGGGGCCTCTTTGAAGCCTCTTGGGGGCCTCTTTGGGGCCTCCTAGGGGCCTCTTGGGGGCCTCTTGGAGGTCTCATTTTAGTGGGTTTCTTATTTTCCCCCACCCAGTGCTTGCAGTGAGGGGACCCGTCCATGACTTCTGAGGGTCTTTCGGTGGGTCTGCCAGGAGCTCGGCTTGGTGCCCGGTCGGTGGGCGCCCGTGGGCGCCTCGTGGGCGCCCCGTGCGTCGGAGGGGCATGACGAGGTTTCGCTTGGTGCCCGCCCGCCCATGGGCGCCGCGTGGGCGCCTTGTGCGCTGAGGGGTATGCCGAGGTTTCGCCTGGTGCCCCGCCAGTGGCCGCCTCGTGCGCCCACGTATATTCGTTGTCTTCCTGAAAAAAGGATGCAGAGTCTATCCCCCCCCCGGAGTTATCGGACCCTCCTGGAACATTGCAAACTCTTCACGCTTCGCGAATCCCCACCAGCCCATTCAGAAACGTTGTCCATGAGAGCTGACGGTTAATGGGAGGAAGAGACACATCTAGTGAGTCGAAGCGGGCAACCATGGTGAATTGAGGATGTGAGGGATGGCGGGGATGAGGAGTAATATATGGATAAACGATGACGAGAGGACGAGAATGAGGGGGGGAGAAGATGGAAGATGAGGAAGAGGAGGACAAGGACGAGGAGGAGGAGGACAATGATGAGGACGACGAGGAGGACGAGGAAAAGGACGAGCACATGAAGGATGACGAGGAGGAGGAGAGCAGGAGGAGGACGAGGAGGACGAAAACAAGGACTCAGACAGCCATCTGGGGGTCTTCTTGACGCCCTCTTGCCTCACTCGTCTGGGGCCTGGATCTGTCCCTGATTCAAGGCCCGAATACCCGTGAGAGAAATGCCACACGTCAGTCGTGCTGAGCTCCCATGCTTCCCATAAGCTGAGAGCTGGCTTGGCGCAGTGGCGTCATCCCGCCACGCCCATTCATCATCGCGAAACCCGATCGGCCGCCCTCGCAGCAGTGCTCTGCTGAGCCCCGCATCGCAGCTGACGCGAACCCGTCAGGCTACGCGCGCTCATCCGTCCCCCCACCCGCACCCTCGCGGTCACCCTGGGCCTCCGTCCTTCTCCCTCCCTTCTCCCCCGCTCCCCCCACGACGACGACGTCGACCACGACGTCGACGACGCTGCCGACGCTGCCGGCGGCGGCGGCGACGACGTCGACCCGCTGGAGGGCCGTGCGCTCGCTCGCCGCCCACGGCGGCTCGCGGAGGCCCCTCGTGGTGCGCGCGCTGCGCTGCGCGCGATGCCCTCGCCGCGACGGGCCGCCCGCTACGCCGTGCTCCTGGCGGCCCTCGCACTGCGGCGGGGCGCCGGGCGGTCGGGAGCTTCGGCGGGGCACCGACCGACCGACCGACCGGACCGACGCCGACCATGGCGACCACGACGACGGCGCCTCCGCCGACGACGACGACGACAGTGACCAGCAGCGGCGACAACGACTGCCACGACGCCAGCGAGGACGACGAGACAGCGACGGCGACGACGTCGACGACGGTGGCGCCGACGCCGACGCCGACGCCGCTACCGACGCCGAGGCCGACGACGACGGCAACAACGAAGACGACGACGACGAAGGCCTTGGCGGGTCGGGCGTTTCGTCGCGGGGGGCGGGCGAAGAATCGAGCGGGCGACAGAGGGGTGCAGGAGAGGGGTCGGGTCAGTTCTGGGTGAAGTTGGCAGTGAAATTCACGGCGGTTCCCATCCTTGCGGCCAGCCATCAGGAAGGGATCTAGGGCGACAAGCTGCCCCTTGGGGAAGGGTTCGAGGCCTTTTTTGTTGATGCCGCGCCCTGGGGGTGGTAGGCCAGTTCTGCTGCACCCTCACGATCCTGAGTCCCTCCAAAACGCAAATTCTGGTAAGCTGATCGCTGGAACCCGTGAAACTGTTGCAAATGTTGCAAACGAATGCGCGCGGTGCTAAGGCGAGAGCCACATTCTGAAAAGGAGCCGTCCTCAATTCGTAAAAAGTTTGAAACGATTGCGCGCGGCGCTAAGGCGAGAGCCACATTTTGAAGAGGATCCGCCCTCAATCCGCAAAACTCTTGCACATTCTTCAGATGACTGTGCGCGGCGCGAAGTCGAGAACCGCATTTTGAAAACGACCCTCCCTCCAGCTGCGAAGCTGCTGCCATGTCTCAAGCTTCGTGGTCATAGTTGGTGAGGAAGTCTCAGGCGAACCGCCCGGACAGCCCTGAAAACTTGCCTTCGGGTGCGACAGGGGGGAGTTATTAGTAAGGAAAAGGACTGGTGCAGAAGACGACGATGACGAGGACGCCGGACGACCCCGAGGCCTTTGGAGGTCTCCGGAGATCTCCGCAGTTCTTTGGGTGCCCCCAGCAGCTACTCGACCTCGGAAAGTGTCCGAAGCACCAAAAAAACGCTTTCTTCGAGCTTCGAACCTCGAGCGACGAGAAGAAGCCCATGAAGGAGGAAGAGGACGACGGCGACGACGACGACGACGATGACGACGACGACGACGACGACGACGACGACGACGAAGGAAAGGCCGAGTGCTTATCAGTCATAGCACGAGCAGTGGAGACCCAGCGTGCGAGAGGCACCTGGCCCACGAGCATTTTGGCACAGTCACCCTCTGTGCAAACCCTTGCCAACACAAGAGATCACCAAGGCCACTGTCGTCACTGAAAAGACCCAGGGCAGGGTACTGGTAAGCTGTGCTCCCGCCACACATCGTGGCCCCCTGAGACCACGGATGTCCCCGTGCCTTCTGGAGGCCCCTGGAGTCCAGCAAAGGGCCGGTGACATTCGATAACTTCCCGACACAACATGGAAGCGGTACCTCCCTTCCCCCTTCGATGCTCGAGGGTGGAAGACAACACTTGGCAACCATCGCCGCTGTAGCGCGGAAGCAGGGCAATCAGAGGGAGGCTTGTGGGCAGGAGCATGGCCGTGGCACTGTGGTTGCAACCGCCTCCTCACCCAGCATAGTCCGAAAATGACCTAACGGTGCTGTACGAAACGGCGTGGTAGATTTCGGCATTGTAGGTGGGACTGGTCTGCTCCGTAGCCAAATCGCTTGTGTGAAAGCGTGCTCCTTGTTTTTCTACATTTCGCTGTGTCGTTGTCTCTCGGCACATCTGCACTTTAAGATGCAGGAAGGTGTGGTACTTGATGTCTGACCATTTGTTCTGCGCGAGCTCGGTGTCGCCAAAACCAGCATCCCAATATCACCGTTAACCAAGATCGCCGTCAGCGCGGCCTTTGATAGTGGACATCATTCTGGGAAGGCTCTCGATCGCAAGACGTCCAACAAGCGATGCACATTATGCAAGGGCGCCCTCGAGGGCGCGAAGTCATTCGCGCTTCGCGGCTCGGCTCCTCCTCCTCCTCCTCCTCCTCCTCCTCCTCCTCCTCCTCCTCCTCCTCTTCTCCCCTGGCAGGCGGCGCGAGAGCGCGAAGGCGGTATCCGCGCCTCGCGCTGCGCGCAGCGCGAAGCCAGGCGCCCCTGGTTATTTCGGGTAAGGCCCTCGATCGCGGGACGTCCGGCAGGCGCCGCACCTCGTGCTTCGAGCGAAGGCCCGCAGGGATCGCCACGAGCCTCGCTCAGGAGGGGCAAAAAGACACAGAGACACAATGAATCGTCGATTCCCCAAGAAAATAAAGAAAAAATATGGGAAAATTGGGCGGGAAGACGCAGACCCCGAAAATGTTGGAAAATATACGGGGGATCTTTTCATTTGTGTGTGTATCTATTTGTGTGCCCCAGGGCCACTTCAGGGACTTGGCATCGCTCGGACGTGTGTATTCTTTCCTCGGCGAGGACCATCGAGGAGCATCCTCGATCACTTGGCGAGAAAAAAACCACGCACGAAACCGAACAAAAACCACAGGGCATGGACGTCCGAGCGATGGCGAGGGGATCGCAGCGAGCACCGCGCCCCGCGCGCCACGGCCCGGGGCGGAGCGGGCGCCCCTCTCCACGGCGAGGGCGCCCCCCCCCCCCCCCCGGGCGCGCGAGGGGCGCGACGGTGGCCGCGCGCCGCGCACCGCGGGGCGGGCGCGACGCGCGAAGTGCGGTGGATCCCCGGGAAGCGGAACGGACCCTCCCTCCTCGCTCCTCCTCGTCTCCCTCCTCGCTCCTCCTCGTCCCCCTCCTCGCTCCTCCTCGCTCCTCCTCCCTCCTCCTCCTCCTCCCTCCTCCTCCTCCTCCTCCTCCTCCTCCTCCTCCTCCTCCTCCTCCCTCCTCCTCCTCCTCCTCCCTCCTCCTCCTCCTCCTCCTCCTCCTCCTCCTCCTCCTCCTCCTCCTCCTCCTCCTCCTCCGCCCAGCGGTGTATACATATAACGGCGCACCGGGTCCGGGGGCCCGGGGCCGGGACCTCGACCGCAAATGTGCACCCCGGGGGCCCCGGAGGCTCGTCGGGGCTTGCCGGAGGCCTCCCCGGTCAGACAAGACGGCCCCAGAAGCGCCCAAGACGGCCCAAGAAACTTCCAAGAGGCCTCCAAGAGGGCTCCGAGATGCTGAAGATGGCCTCCAGACGTCCAAGGACGCCCCCAAGAGGCCCCAAGAAGCCTCCAACATGCGTCCCAAGAGGGCCCCTAGACGCAAAAATTGGCCCATTCCCTTCGTAAAACGTACATTTTTCACAAAGTTGCCTTTTGGGCTTTCCGACATTACAGGACGGCCCAAGAGGCGCCCAAGACCGCCCCAAGACGGCCCAAGAAGCTCCCAAGAGTGCCCCAGGACAGCCCAAGAGGGCCCCAAGACGGCCCAAGAGGCGCCCAAGATGGCCCAAGAGGGCCCCAAGACGGGCCCAAGAGGGGGCCCAGAGGGGGACCACGAACCGCAAGCTCGAGCCTTCCGCCCCAAGAGGCCGCCAGGAGGCCCCCAGGAGGCCCCTCAAGAGGCCCCAGGAGACCCCAGACGTCCAAGGACGCCCCCAAGAGGCCCAAGAAGCCTCCAACATGCGTCCCAAGAGGGCCCCTAGACGCAATTATCCCGGCAAAGCAACCTAACAGCGATGTGTAGAAGCATATCTGAAAGCATTCCCCTTAAGATTCAGATGAAAATCCAGTTGTCGAATTCTGCTGTTCTCGCAGTCGTAGTCGCATTCGCGATGACAGTCGCAGCGGCAACGGCAGTCGCAGTCACAGCCTCAGCCTCAGCCTGCCTCCTCCTCCTCCTCCTCTTTCTCCTGCTCCTCCTCCTCCTCCTCCTCCTCCTCCTCCTCCTCCTGCTCCTCCTCCTCCTCCTCCTCCTCTTCCTCCTGCTCGTCCTCGTTCTCGTCCTCCTCGTCTTGCTCGTCCTCCTCCTCCTCCTCCTCCTCCTCCTGGTGGTCCTCGTTCTCCTCCTCCTGGTGCTCTCCCCCCCCCTCCTCCTCCTCGTCCTCCTCCTCCTCCTCCTCCTCGTCCTCCTCCTCCTCTTCCTCCTCCTCCTCCTCCTCCTCCTCCTCCTCCTGGTAGTCCTCCCCCTCCCCTCCTCCTCCTCCTCCTCCTCCTCCTCTTCCTGGTCGTCCTCGTTCTCGTCCTCCTCGTCTTGCTCGTCCTCCTCCTCCTGGTGTTCTCTCCTCCTCCTCCTCCTCCTCCTCCTCCTCCTCCTCCTCCTCCTCCTCCTCCTCCTCCTCCTCCTCCTCCTCCTGGTGGTCCTCGTTCTCCTCCTCCTGGTACTCTCCCCCCCCCTCCTCCTCCTCCTCCTCGTCCTCCTCCTCCTCCTCCTCCTCCTCCTCCTCCTCCTCCTCCTCCTCCTCCTCCTCCTCCTGGTACTCCTCCCCCTCCCCTCCTCCTCCTCCTCCTCCTCTTCCTGGTCGTCCTCCTCCTCCTGGTCGTCCTCCTCCTCCTGCTCGTCCTCCTCCTCCTCCTGCTCGTCCTTCTTCTCCTGCTCCTCCTGCTCCTCGTCCTGCTCCTGCTCGTCCTCGTCCTCCTGGTCTTGCTCGTCCTCCTCCTCGTCGTGCTCTTGCCCCTGCTGAAAATGTGGCCCAGGAATGGGAGTTCTGGGAAGTCGAAGAGCACGAAGTTGCCTACAGTTGGCTACGGGCATTCAAAATGTGGCCCGGGAATGGAGTTCTGGGAACTCGAAGAGCACGAAGTGGCCTACAGTTGGCTCCGGGCATTCAAAATGTGGCCCGGGAATGGAGTTCTGGGAACTCGAAGAGCACGAAGTGGCCTACAGTTGGCTCCGGGCATTCAAAATGTGGCCCGGGAATGGAATTCTGGGAACTCGAAGAGCACGAAGTGTGTGACTGTTGCATCCGGTTATTCTAAATGTGGCCCGGGAATGGCGTTCTGGGATGTCGATGAGCACGAAGTGTGTGACTGTTGCATCCGGTTATTCAGAATGTGGCCCGGGAATGGCGTTCTGGGATCTCGAAGAGCACTTTGTGTGTGACTGTTGCATCCGGGTATTCAGAATGTGGCCTGGGAATGGAGTTCTGGGAAGGCGAAGAGCACGAAGTGTGTGACTGTTGGTGAAAAACGAGCCCGGCACCCTGCCGCCCGGCAACTCCCCAACACCTGCCCGGACCCCCCTGTGGAGTGATCTGTGAGCTCTTTTGAGTCAACTAGAAACCTATCAGTCTTCGCTGTTAGGTAAAAATTGGCCCATTCCCTTCGTAAAACGTACATTTTTAACAAAGTAGCCTTTTGGGCTTTCCGACGTTACAGGACGGCCCAAGAGGCGCCCAAGACCGCCCCAAGACCGCCCAAGAAGTTTCCCAGAGGGCCCCAGGACAGCCCAAGAGGGCCCCAAGACGGCCCAAGAGGCGCCCAAGATGGCCCAAGAGGGCCCCAAGACGGGCCCAAGAGGGGGCCCAGAGGGGGACCACGAACCGCAAGCTCGAGCCTTCCGCCCCAAGAGGCCGCCAGGAGGCCCCCAGGAGGCCCCTCAAGAGGCCCCAGGAGACCCCAGACGTCCAAGGACGCCCCCAAGAGGCCCCAAGAAGCCTCCAACATGCGTCCCAAGAGGGCCCCTAGACGCAAAAAATTGCCCATTCCCTTCGTAAAACGTACATTGTTCAACAAAGTTGTCTTTTGGGCTTTCCGACGTTACAGGACGGCCCAAGAGGCGCCCAAGACCGCCCCAAGACGGCCCAAGAAGCTTCCAAGAGGGCCCCAGGACAGCCCAAGAGGGCCCCAAGACGGCCCAAGAGGCGCCCAAGATGGCCCAAGAGGGCCCCAAGACGGGCCCAAGAGGGGGCCCAGAGGGAACCCCACGTGGGCCCAAGGAGGCCCAAGAGGGACCCAAGAGAGCCCCAAGAGAGCCCCAACATCGGTCACGCGGAAGAGCTCTCGCGTGACCGATGTTGGGCCCCTCTGTGGGCTCCTCTTGGAGCTCCGAGAGGAGCCAAAGATGGCCCCACGAGGGCCCCGACGAGACCCCAAGAGGACCCAAGCAGGCCCAAGAGGGACCCAAGAGAGCCCCAGCATAGGTCACGCGGAAGAGCCCTCGCGTGACCGATGTTGAGCCCCTCTTTGGGCTCCTCTTGGAGCTCCAAGAGGGGCCCAAGATGGCCCCACGAGGGCCCCGAGGGAGCCCCACGTGGGCCCAAGGAGGCCCAAGGAACCCCAAGATGGCCCCAACATCGGTCACGCGGAAGAGCTCTCGCGTGACCGATGTTGGGCCCCCTCTTTGGGCTCCTCTTGGTGCTCCGAGAGGAGCCCAAGATGGCCCCACGAGGGCCCCGTCGAGACCCCAAGAGGGCCCAAGGAGGCCCAATAGGGCCCCAAGAGGGCCCCAACATCGGTCACGCGAAAGAGCTCTCGCGTGACCGATGTTGGGCCCCTCTGTGGGCTCCTCTTGGAGCTCCGAGAGGAGCCCAAGGTGGCCCCACGAGGGCCCCGACGAGCCCCAAGAGAGCCCAAGAGGGCCCCAAGAGCGCCCCAACATCTCCTCTCCTTCCTCCTCCTCCCTCCTCTGCATCTTCCTCCTCCTCCTCCTTCTCATCCTCCTCCTCCTCCTCCTCCTCCTTCTCCTCTCCAGGGGAATGAAAACCAGAGGATAGCTCACGGAGAGCCCAAGCACCCTCTTGTTGCATCCATCTTGGCTTCCAGATGGAGCCCAAGAAGGCCCCAAGGAGGCCCCTCAAGAGGCCCCAGGAGACCCCAGACGTCCAAGGACGCCCCCAAGACGCTTCGCGTCACCAATTTCTTCTCGCAACGATTCCTGGGTCTGTGACTCGACAGAACCTAAGCGCGCGCGAAGCGCGCGCGTGGTTCTAGTATATGAATACGGCGCCTCAGTCCGCGAGGCCTGGCGTCGAGAGGAAAACGCTCGCGCAGCGCACACTCTCGAAACCCACGAGAGCTCATGCACACGTACTTCTGCCTTCGGCGCGACGAGCGAAGTTCGAGGCGGCGAACAGACCCAGAGATCCGACGATAGGGGGACAAACAACGACATGAGCATAAGAACTCGGAGGTCCGCGCGGATTTCTCGGATCGGCGCTGGACCCCCTCCCTGGCGCGCGGAGCGCGCCAGGGGCGGCGCCGGGGGCGCCGCCAAGGGGGTCGGGGCAGGTTTCGGCCTCTGGGGGCCTCGGGAGCGTCAAAGAACGACTCGGGACGAAGAGCGGGACCCGGGGAAGTGGTCCGGACCTCCGGGGCCCACGCAGATTTGGAGCTGCCGGATGTCTGGGCACAGGGGGAGGGGGCCGGCGCAGGGCCGGCGCGGCCAGCGTCTCCATCGGCGGCGACGGCCTCACCTCGCAGGCCCGGCTCGCGCTCGCCAAGGGGGGGGGGGGGGAAGGCTGGATTCCCGAGTTTGCTCCGCGGAGTGGCCACCCCGCTAATTCCCTCTCCTCCGCCTCCTCCTGCCTCTTCCTCCTCCCTCGCCTCCTCGATCCTTCCGTAGCCATGTCGGCTCAAGACTCCAGCGGCCCCTGGGCAGGAAGCGGAGACCTCTGATCCGAGGCAGCCTCGCAGGTGAATCGATTCCTTGCCACTGCTGCAGGCAAGTTCCGGATGGAGGCGCTCACCGATTGTCAAGCTCAGGCGCTTGCTGCTACACCCAGGGTCCCTTCTCAGGGAATCTCTGAAGGCAAGGGTAAAGGTGTTGATCGTTCTGGTTCTCGTCGCAAGCGTCACTGTGCTGATGGGTTTCCTGGTGCCGAGGGTGACGGGGATGTCGACCTCGATGACTTCGTCTTTGATGAGTATCTACGGCAAGTGTGCCGCGAGGAGTTCGTCATTCTCAAAACAGAGTTCACACGTGAGATTAGTAAGGGCGTTGGTGGGAAAGTGGCGGAGAAAAACAAGATGGTGCCTGAGTCTCTCGACCTTATCCGTGGACAGGTGGTTGCTCAGTCCGAGGGTGTGAACCAGGAGATCATGGCTGCGCGCCGTCGTCAGCCCAACGAATTCGGCCGGCGGTATCAGGGTCAGTTGGGCCCTCAGACCCGCTGCGTCGATGAGCACGCTCGCCGACTGGACTCCAACGCTTCTGAGCTTGAGCACATCCGCGAACAGCTCGACGAGATCAAGTCCATCGTGGCTGCTGCTGAAGAGCGCCCTCTCAGAGGCGGGCTGCGGCCACCGCTGTTCAGTCCACACTGGGTAAGTGGCTGGCTGGTTTGGGCTTCGCCGACCAGGAGCACAATTCCGAGCTGCAGGGCCAGTCTCATGGGAGGCGGCGCCTGGTCAAGTCCAGCGCCATGCTGAGACCCGCCGCGAGGAGTGCAGCATGCGCTTTCCAGTCTCGGGGAGGGCACGGTGTGGAAAGAGTTCTGGGTTGATGTGGCTGGTGTTCCGCAGTGTCGCCTCCACCTCGGTCCCGACAGGAACCAACTCCAGATCAAGCAAGAAATTACGATGCGTCGTTGACATCCGGCGATCGATGAAGAATGCGAAGCACAACTCAAGCTGTTGTCAGATCGTGAGCGCGGTGTGTTGTCGATCGGGCGGGGCAAGGTTTTCCAGGATGAAGTGGCACACGCTGGCACCCCTCCGAAGCTCCTGTTAGTCTCGGGTAAGCTCACGAAGCACGGCCTCGCCATAGGAGGCAAAGTGGTGCGTTGGACGCGCAGTATGTTGTCGAATGCACCTGTCCTAGATCTGGGGCATCGCCCCCGCCCTTCCGTTTCGCTACATCGGACTTTCGCGCGTTGTCTCAGGCTGCCGGGGGAAAGCTAGCCTGATGATGGACTAAATTGCTCGTTTGTGTCCGCGTGATGGTGTCATATCTCTACAAGGAGAGGCGCATCAGGATGAGGTCCAGCTGGCCTCTTTCACGCGCCTCGTGCGCCCTATTTCAATGATGGTCACGAGCTTATGTGGGGAAGCTCGTGTGGGTCGTGTCATACGCGGGATGGCCGTTCTACTTCCGAAGCTCTTAGTGGTGACTGCGACTCTCGCGACTGTGCCACAAGTCGTCTCGAGCGTTTCAGTTTTTGGTTCAGTCAAGCTCCTCGATACTCTCATTCTTCAACGCACATACAGTAACCATGACCTGGCAGCAGGCAAGGTGAAGCTCGTAATTGCAGCCATCGGCGGTTCGTTGTCGGTCGCAATGCCCACCCTGACTGACCTCCAGCCTGTACCCTTGATCTCATATCTTTCTTTCTCTCTGTCTCTCGCTCTCTCTCTTTCTCTCTCTATCTCTCTCTGTCTCTCTTTCTCTCTCTCTCGCGCTCTCTCCCTCTCTCTCTCTCTCTCTTTCTCCCTCTCTACCACCAGAGTCTCCCACTATGATGGTCGCGATGGCGATGGGATCCCACTGTCTACCTATTATCCGTCGACCGACATATCGGTGAATCTCTCTGTCGACATCACTATTGACCTCAAAAGCAACATGAGAAAGCCCGCCGCAGGCGCCGAAAAACTATTTGTTGTCGGACAACCACAAGACAATCATCGGCACAACCACCAGACAGCCATCAGGACAATCACAAGACAACAACGAGACAACCATTGCATACTAGGTAATCTCTGTCTCTCTCTCTCTCTCTCTCTTTCTCTCGCTTTCTCTCTCTCTCTCTCTCTCCCTCAGTCTCCCCCTCCACCACAATGATGGCAGTGACGATGGGTGATGGGTGCGGCGGTGCTGACAGCAGCGATGGCGGTGGCAACTATGATTCATACATGTTTGTCGCGCCCCACTTGAGTCACCACGGCGGCGGGGAGCTTGATAGATTGCCCCTCAGCGTGTTCTGCGTGTCACTGTGGTCAGCAGCGACTGCCTCGGCGTGCGTCGGAGGCTCGGCGCCCAGCCAGTCACTGGCAGAGCCTGGTGCCACTGTCGCCAGATGATCACTTGCACTTGCAGAGCCTGGTGCCACTGGCGGCACGTTCTGGAGTGCTCCTCCGTGAGCCCAAGTAATGATTATGCCGTTTGCGCACTTGGGTTTGGATTGGATTGGACAAGATGGATCGGATAAGATAAGTTGGCTCGGAGAAGAAAGCCCGCCGCAGGCGCCGAACAAAATGAATCATGAAATTAGCGACATGCGTTAGCGCCGGGACGCCCGGGACACCCGGGACACCCGGGACACCGCCCGGCCCAATTGGGACACCTCCCGGCCACCGGCGGACGGGAAAGGGACTTTCGCTCCTACTGACACCCGGGACACCCAGGACACCGCCCGGCCTATTTGGGACACCTCGCAGCCACGGGCGGACGGGAACGGACTTTCGCTCCTACTTCGGCCGAGCTACAGGAGGATCACGCGCAGCTTCGCTTCGCCCGCACGCACGACACGAACACGAAACCGAAACCGATTTCCCGGTGGGGGGTCTCCGTTTCACTGCGATCTCACCCCCCAATCTCCGATAAAAACACAGGGCTTCGCAACACGGATTTTCCAAAAAAACATGCGCGGTCTTGCGAATTCTTGAGAAAACCGTGGTTTTTCAACATTTACAGAACATACTACCAAACGGGCTTCGCGCGCGAGCATGTCGAAATCGTTCGAACGCCCTCGCGCGCGTGCCGTCGCGAGAACCCCTTGCAACAAATGAGACGAAGTGCACACGCGCCCGTCGTCGCGCGCGCATGCCGAAATCCTTCAAAAACTTCCGGTTCCGGACGGATTTCAAAATCGAGTGTCCAAAAATCACATATAAAACACATGGTTTCTCAACACGGATTTTCAACAAAAGCGTGCGCGTTCTTGCGAATTCTCGCGAAAACCACACGTTTTTCAACATGTTCATCATAACATGTTACCAACAGGGTTTCGCCCGCGCGCATAACGAAATCGTTCGAATGCCCTTGCGCGCGTGCTGGGGTGGCACGATCCGTGTCGAACTAGATCATGCGAGCCCTCTCGCGCGTCTGCCGTGCGCGAGTTTCGAATTCCTTCCTTCCGAAACCTGCATCACCGACGCGAAGGCGCCGTCATAGTCGTCGGCGTGATTGGCATCGGCGCCGTCACTGGCCGTGCCGTCGTCGTTGTCAGCATCATCGCCAGCATCGCTACTATCATCATCGTGTCTCCTGCTGTCGACGTTGCCATGCTATCGCGCCCGCCCAAGCCGCCGACTCGCACTCAAGTGCCCGCAGGGACGTGACGAGCGGTCAGCACCACCGCGGCCGCGTCGGTCGCGCCAAGCTACCTAGCCGCCGCGCGCGCATGCGCGGGCTGGCGCGGCCGCAGAGAAGCACCAGCCAGCGCCAAGCACTCATCGCAATCGCCGCTGGATGAGGTTTGCAGACCAAGTTGCGGGCGGGTGGGTGGGATGTTTGCGCGAGCAGTGGAAAGGTCAACTCATTGCGAACACTTTTGTTGCACCACATAGACACATAGACTGCACCGCAGACACTGCACCACCTAAATTGCACCTCGTGGATAGCACGACATATATTGCCAGAAGCACATTGTCTGGGGCCCACGCTGGTTAACATGTATCTTGTTTTCCCTCGAGAAGATTGTTAGAACCACCCACCAGCAGGTCGAAATGTGTGGAGGGTGGGGAGTCCGGGGGCTCGTCATCGAGAACCAAGGAACCCGCAGCCTTAAAAACACATTGAATACGTAGTATAACTTGATTAGGTCTTCGTTGTTACTTGAGGGATCATCAAATCAGTCCGGGAAGTCTGGTCTGCTACATCTGTTGAAAAGACCCTCTACCCTCCATTAGAAGGCCTCTTGACTTGGGTTTGCTCCCACATGGGTTGGGGGTCCTTGAACTGCTAATCGACGCGAGCACGTCTGGGTGCGCGCCCGCCCGCGGACCTGTCCCCCGCCAGGACGGCGGCGCGCCGACCGGGGGAGAGCCCCAGGCGGCGCAGGCGGCCGCGGCGGTTGGCGCTGCGGGCCTCGTGGGCGCGGAGCCCAGCGGCTGGTGGCGGCGCCGGCGCCGGCCCAGACGGACGACGGACGACGGACAGCCTTCGAACGAAAGGCCCTGAGATCATCGCGTCTCAAGTTTGTCGAGCAGGGCGTTTCCGCTTAATTTCGGGCCCCGGGACCTTCACAGACCGACCCGGCTCGGGAAATGCCACTGGCGTTGTTCTGCAGTGTTTCAATTGAGGTGTTCGCGCCGTCGGCTCTCCAAGGGGGGGGGGGGTTCGAGGTTCGAAGTTTCGTTCTGGGTTCGATCCGGTTTCCTGGGCCCTTTCTCGGACCCTGGGGCAGTCAGAAGCAGATCGCGGGGCGAATCGTATTGGGACGGCGGGTGTGAACAAATCGTATGGGCGGATATGTCATCGCCTGCGACTGCGTCTGGCGCGAGCGTCGGCGCTGTCGTCGGAGGCGTCGGCGGCGTCGCCGGGAGTGCGGCGGCTGGGGGGAGGCCCGCACCCGGCCCGTCGTTTTCCTGTCTGGCTGCCGTGGTCGTTCTCTTTCACGCGGGGCCCGCTCGTTTCAGGACGAGAGCTCGGTCGCGGGTACACAGGGAGAGGACTCCTGCTCAGATGCCCCCATCGAGAGCGGGCCCCGTGCCAAATCGTCTACCAGAAGGTCGGCAGTGGTGGCACCACTGGCCGTGGCCAAAGCACACACACACACAGCGTTGATCGAGCGTCCGTCGGGCACAGAGCAGAGGAGCAAGCATCGCCTGTCAGTCAGGGGGTCGATCGCGGCGCTCGAGAAGCGCATTTTGTCGCTGAAGGATATGAAGGCCGAGGAGGCTCGCATCAGACAGAGCGAGTCCGAGTCGGCTGTCTTGCAGTTCATGTACCTGCACGCGCAGCCTGCCAAGTAAACGGCGCTGAATCAGCGTTCGTACCTGGATCGGGCATCCAAGAGGTTAGAGGTGGCCCAGCCAGAGGAGAACAAAGCTCAGGCCGCGCTTGCCGTGGCTGTCATACATCGTCAAGCTGTCGATCAGGATCTTCGTCAAGCTGCTGCCACGCTCGAGGAGTTCGAGAGCATGGCAGAGGTGGAGGCCAAGAAGGTGGCGTTCGAGGAGCAGTCTGGTCCGTTTTCGCCATTCGCCCCCGTCGTCCATTCGCCCTCCCAGGTCGGTGCTGGTGCGAGTGCCTCACCAGCTCTACCTCAGGTGACGTCGGAGTTGCAGGCTTGCCAAGCGGGCACGGCCGCGAGCGTTTGGCATCAGTCGGCGAGGTGCTCAGGGCCGTGCTGTGCAGTCTTGTGGCGATCAATGCACAGACAGTTGCTTCCAGTGTCAGCGGAGCAGCTGCAACGCCAGAAGAATCGCCAAGTGGCCCCATTCAGGTGGCAAGTCTGGCAAAGGAGGTTTCGCGGTGGCCGTCAAGTCTGGTTCTGCCAGAGTTGCTTGAGATCGGACGTGGCAGAGTGCCATCCCCGAGCAACCGGGACATGTGAAGTTGGTTTGACCTGGCGGAGAGATGGAGCCAGAAGGCCAGCAAGCACACAAAGCTCACTGTCCTCCCGCGAATGGCGCCGAGGCAGTTGCAGAGGACGGTGGCACGCACGTCGACCCGCCCGAGGCGCCCACCCAGCCTGTCGGCGAGACCGCGTCGGGCACGGATGCAGTGTTTCACGAGCCCGAGAGGAGGATCACGATGTGGCTTTCCGGCTGTGGTTCGCATGCCTCATGCCACGTCCTCACGCCAGCCCTCCCTCGGGGCCCGATCGACCCCCGCTGCCGAGGGGGCGCTCCCGCGGCCCATCTTCGCACGCCGATTCTGAGGGGGATCGTCTTTTCAGGCCGTGGCCTGTGGGTCTCTGCAGGCTGCGCTGGGCATCCGCCGAGTTGCCAAGTGCCCCTCGTGCGGACGAGCTTGGCGACGTTGTTGCCGACGGCGCTGCAGGGTCTCGTCTCGGGCCTGGGTGGGCTTCGGCGCCGCCCTCCAGGGCGAGGCCTGAGATGGCCAGCGCCCACCGCTAGCAGGCCCGAGGGAGGAGGGACGTCGTCCTCGCGGGGCACAAGTCTCGGGCCTCGGTGGGCTGAACCTGGGGCTCGTCGGGGTCGGGGTCTTCCGGCCCCGGCCGTCGCGGTTTCTCCGTCTGCGGCACGGAAGAAGGCACGCCGCTGTCCCGGGAGTTCTCTCTGGCGGCACCCTGGATTCCGAATTTGCTCCTCCTCCTCCTCCTCCTCCTCCTCCTCCTCCTCCTCCTCCTCCTCCTCCAGTCTGGTGACTCTGGCCTCTGAGACTATCGCTTCCCAGCGGGCTCCTGCGTGGCTCACTCAATCCGAATGCCGCGCAGGCCGATTGTAAAGAAGCCACGATGCCTGCAGAAAGAGGCGCGCTGAGTGATTCTCTCCAGCCTCATCGTCTCGCCCTAGATCGCACTGCTAAGGTGGCTGAGGCGCTCGCTTCGAGGATTCGCTGGGACCGCGTTCGGGATCGCTCTGGACACCCGCGGAATGAGTTGGGTGGCCGCGCCCATTTCCGCCGGGCGTCCTTTCTTGGATATCCCGGACCATTCCGGGAGTGAAGTTCTTGGGCCTTATTGGTTTGGGTAGCGCGTTGTAGTTTTTTTGAGTCTTCAGAGTTCAAAGTTCAGTTTCCTCCATGCCTCAGCACCGTCCAGACGCTGATCCAGTCGGTGCCCTCAGGTCTCTCTTGCGTATCAATATTTCTACTGACGAGCGCTCGTCAAGTCCGCATGGTGCCACGCTCTGCGCGACGCCACTCCAGATGGTCGTTGCCAACGTTCTCATTTTTTCATCTTAAGGCGTCTGCATGTACTTAAGCTAACAGGGACACCAGGCTTTACACGTCTGGGCGCAATCGTCATCTTTAGGACATGTTCCAGAAGCGGGAACTGTTTCTCATCAGGTCTCTGGAAAGCGTATTACTCAGAGTGGGACTTACAATATTGGTTCTTATCGTGTCATGCACTCGGGGATGCACTGAGGAATGGTGTCCTCCTTGGGTTTCCACGTCTTGCGCCGTCTTGCCTGGCGCCAAGGTCGGCGCCTGTCATTGGGGAGTTCTTTTTAGCCGAGCCTCGTCTGCTCATTGTGGCTACCGGCTTCGAAGAAATATGTCAAGATGGACGCGGTCCAAAGGCCACGCGCCGCGCTGCAAGACCGAGGCCTCTGTTTTGAAGGCCCGGTTGCACAGTGCCAGAGTTTCCTTGCGTCGGTTTCGCCCCCAAGATTCTGAGTTGGTCTGTCTCTTGAGCGCGAATGCTAGAGTTGGGCCTGAGGTGCCTCAGCATGTCGGCAACGTCGCTGCCAGTGCGGAACATGTTCCTGGTGTTGCTTTTTTGTCTTCAGGATTCCCGGAGGGATCTGGATCATTGGGTTCCGTGGGCTTTCCTGGGCTGTGGGCGGGTTTCTGCGAATATGTGGCCCATTCCTGGCGAATCCGACAGCCCTCGGCATCGCATGGATTTCGCCGCCTGGTCCTCTAGGGCTCAGGTCGAGCGGCACAGGGTTCTTGAAGAGGTTGATTTCTTTGAATCTGCGATTACTGTTGTTTCGTCGAACAGTGCTTCTATCTCGATCTTGGATCGCGCCCCTGAGGGCATGTGGGCCAGTTTTCCTGCGAGCAGCGAAGTTGCGCGCCAGCGCGGACTGCGCAAGTTGCGGTGCAACCCTGGCAAGTCCAAAGACCCAAAAGCTCGCGCTCAGTGTCAAGCTCCAGCGTTGGATGTGCTTCCTGTGCCATTCGACACCTCCTCCGTAGAACAACGCCAGGCGATTTCGGACCATTATCGCTCCTCGCTCGAATGTGTGTTTCCCGTTCGCGAATCCGATCGAGCTCGCAAGCCTAAACGACATTGGCTGTCTTGTCAGCCCCCAGAGGTCATGGATGTCAGGGTCGGGCGTGTCCGAGGTTTCCGTCGCCTTGCTCTTCGGTGTCGACGTCTTCGGTTGGCCATCCTCTTCGACGCCTGGGCTGCTCCGCCTAGAGGGGCTTGGTTTCGCTCGCGCTTTGGCCGTCGCCGCAGTGCACTGCGGATACCTCGGCATTTCCACCGAGGAAGGCTTCGCTTCTAGTCAGGCCGTCTCTAAGGCTTTCTACGACGTGGTGAGCCTCGGGTTGCGCCGCACGAGGGGTCGCGTTGGGGTTCCTCCTGCCAGGTCCCTGGGCATGGCGAGGAGGCCGTGCGTTGGTGACTTCGCTGGTCTCCTGTGCGATGGTGGATTGGTATGTTGACAGTCTCGGGTACCTCGTGGGAGTCCTGGATTTGCAACTTTTGGGAGTCTGGTCCTGGGCTGCAGACGTTTGGTTCTGGTCCTCGGAGGTCTGGGCTGAGGTTATTTCTGCGACGGTTAATCACAGCATTATGATCGACGGTGCTGGTCGACGCACTGCGAGTCTGTCGGCGGGCGTGACCGATGCATGGTCCTGGAGGGATTCCAACATTGCGGTTGCCACGCTTCTTGCCATGGGCGCGTGCTTTCGTCGCGAGTAGCCTGCCAGACCATTGCCTTTGTTTCTGGGCAGGGATGGTGACGCTTGGAGCGGCTTCGTTTCGGTGGCCAGTCGGTGGGTGGATCATTTCGGGTTGCACGAGGCAGCTCCCATCATTCCCGCAGAGGGGCGCTCTCGGTTTCAGGCCCTGCCGAGGCTGCCGCCAACAGCTCTACGCGCCGATCACTTGCGAAGATCTGCCGTCGCTCGCTCCAACGAAAACATCACTTGCTCGTGACAAGTCGTCAGCTGCAGGTCCTGGCGGTTTTTTCGGGGCGCGTTGTCTCGGCCTTAGCCGCTGAGATTGCTCTGTGTCACCATCAAGCGGACAGCGGGAATCTGCGACCCCATTCCTTGGAACGGCGGGCTTTACATGAGTCCATTCAAATCGGGTTCGGTTTCGCATGCGCCGCGCTACAGACCCACCCTGGGGTCGTCGCAGTTCAGCGAGCGACATTGCGGCATCACTCGGCTGGAACTTGCCAAATCGTAGCAGGCTCTTGCAGGCGATCGACAGTGCGGAGGTTTCCCAAGCCGCGGCGTTGAGTTTGGCGCGGGAGCTGCGTTTTTCTCAGCAAGTGGCCGCTGCTCGAAATTCTTCTGCGCTGCTACTGCTCATGGGATTTGTTCAAGCATATTGCAAGTGTTGTAGACAGTCAGTTAGGCAGACTCCGCGCGGTGATGCGTCCATGGCCAGCCTTCTGCGCTTCTGCGGGCTACCTGCAGAGGCCATGGAAGAGCCCCAGGGATATGCCCAGGCTAATCCGTCAATCCTTCCGTCTGTTGGTCTCTCCCCTTCAGAGTGCCAAGGTGGCTGGCGCTTATGGCCCCTTCTGGTTTTACGTCCAGGACGCCGCGGCGGTTGCATTTCCTTGGTTGGGCTCTGGTGCCGGACAACAGTAGCGGGATGTGGTTCTCAATGTCGCCATGGCTGCGACGTTGCGCTCAGTCCAGTCTGAGCCGTTACCTCTGGGTATTGTTCTGCGGGTTCCGACGACTGCCCATACGTCTCTGGTTGCCTCGGTGGAGCTCGGGGAATCTGATTGCCTGTATCATTGCATGGACGGGGCCGTTTTCGATGGTGCAGTTTTATGTTTCCCTGTTAGAGTTGAGCAGTTGTCGCCGCTTGCACCGCTCTGAGTTGCCGAGGTGATTGAGGCCGTTACTTCGAGGGGACTGTCGCCTCAACGCCAAGCTCGGCAATTCCACCTCGCCATTTCGAGTTGCTTGGCAGACTCGAGTGCCTCTGGAGACCGCTGTTTTGCAGCTGCGGCGGCGAGGGGCAGATCGCCGCCGAGTCTGCTCGCCGTCGTTCGCAGCCGATCCCTGCCATAGCAGCTGGAGAGTTGAGGCCCCAGCGCCGAGGCGGCAGGGAGTTCTCCTCTCTGGCATGTAAGACTCAGGAGGGGAAAAAGACACAGACACGATTAATCGTCGATTCCCCCGAAAATATGGGGAAATATGGGAAGTGGGTCGGAAGACAAAAACCCAGAAAATATGCGAAAATATGGGGAATCTGTTTATTTGTGTGTATTTATTTGTGTGTCCTGGGGCCCTTTCAAAGGCATGATTTGCAAGATCCCGGTGGATGAAGCTGAGGAGTTTTTTATCAGTGTTGGTTTTCCTTTGGATCCAGATCATGCGGCTCTTGCGTCGGAAGATGCTGCTGCGCCGTCAGCGCCCCGCCCTGTCGAGCACGAGGCGCCCCTCTTCCCATGCCGGACTGGCAACTTCGAAGGGATTGCCAGCGATCCTCAGCCTTTGAAGATCGGGAGGAGGAGATCCGGGGACTTGCAGCTTGCAGGGCCAGCTGGGTGATCAGATTACGACCAGCTCAGTGGAAGGCGGCGCGTTGAACATCGACGTTGCCATCGTCGCTGTTCAGCGGGACCTCGCTCGTGAAGGCTCAATTCTTGAATGGGCGGAACATATTCGTGCTCATCGGGTTATCAACATTTTTTTGGGGGGCGTCGTCGAGACAGAATGAGCAGCTCCGCGTAGGCAACTCGCTCTTGTTCGCTTTGGTTCGCCTGCTGGCTGAACACGTGAGAGCGGGGACGGGGGCCTGGATGAAGAAGCCTGCCCCCGCCACCTGGGCCCCTAAGGACCCCGCTGCGTTCCGCTATGGCCCTGGCCGCTGCCCCTGACAGTAGAACATTTGTGTTCGACCAATGTGAGGATCAGGATCCCTCGGCCGAGTTGCAGGCCCACGGCAGGCCCCCGACTTGCCCTGTGTCTGAGCGTGCGCCGTCGCTCCACAGCCGCCTCGTGAGCACCCCCCCGGGGTGGCCGCTGCTCTCGCGGGAAGGGGGCTCATCAGCGCCTCCTCGAAAAGAATGCTAAGGATATGTGTCGCACGGCTTCCAAGACATCTCATCCTGCCAAGATGTGCGCCGCCATTGCGGGTCGAATGTGCGACAGCATGTCCAGTCTGATCCCACAGGTCAGGTCTCAAGATGCGCCTTTCGTGCAGGATGCTCCCGAGGTTACGTAGGATGGGCTTGCTGATTTCTTTGTGTCGTGGACTGCTGCTGGCGATGAGCAGTATCAGGTCGCACTTGATTGCGTCGGCCGCCGTAGGTCTGGTCAGATTTCCAGGGTTGGTCCCGAGCACGTCCAGTTCGAGGAGTGCGAATACGATTGCGACGGCAGCCTTGTCTGTGTTCTGCCGCTCGGCCATGTTTCAGACGTGCCTCTTGATGTTGAGGCCCTCGAAGAACAGGCCGTTCTGGAGCGGGCCCTCGAGAGGCCAGACTGGGATGTCGGTTCTCCTCCCTCTCCCTTCTTCCCTGCTTCGCCGTGCCCTCCCTCCCTCCCCCCCTCCGCCCCCCGCCCCTCGCCGACGCCGGGCGAGCCCGCACCGCTGCCAGCAGGGACGCGGCGCAGGCCCTGCGCGCAGCTCGGCGAGCCGCCGAGGCCGCCGAGGCCGCGCCGTCTCGGCCTCTCTGGCGGGGCCCCCTCCCTGCCGGCCCCTCTCGTGGGGGGAGAGGGTCGGCTTGCTGAGCGGTGGCGAGGCGCAGGCTTGCCGCTGCCTTTTCCGCAGGTCGTGGCCCTGCCTGTGCTGCTTCTCCGGCTCCACCGTCTTCCTCCGGTTGGGACGAGAGCTTGGTTGATGGCCGATGCGAGCACAGGGTTGACCCTCACGCCATCGTTCGACGACGACCTCCTTCCTCCTTCTTCCTCGTCTCCCTCCCGCCCCACCCCCCCTCCCCCGCGTCCTGCGGCTCTGGGGCGAGCGCGCCGAGGGCGCGCGCCAACGAAGAACCAGAGGCCCCACAGCCAGAGGCCGAGATCGAGGAGACACACATTGGCATTGCAAGCATCCGATCGTCGGTCGGAGTTCGGGGCGGGGTGGGGCCGCCGGGCCGCGCCAGAGCACCGCTTCGAGGTCGCGCGGGCGCCGGCGAGGACGCCCACGACGACCCAGTGGCGTCTGAGGACGAGGCGCGCCACCGCCCGCCACGACGATGACGACGGCGACGATGACGACGACGACGACGACGACGACGACGACGACGACGACGACGACGACGGCGGCGGCGGCGGAGGCGGCGACGGCGACGACGGCGGCGGTGCTGTCTGCAACCGCCTGGAGGCCAAATTCTAAGATACAGAGCTATTTGAAACATCATACTGTTGGAGAGTTGTGAGCGTGTGCTTGCTAGGCTGCTAGGTGCTTCTCCTCCGCCCTTCCTCGCTCCCTGCCTCCCTCCCTCCCTCCCTCCTCGCGACAGCTGGTGCTCGTGCAGGAGTCGGCAAGCGTGGACGCCACCGCCGAGGCTTGGGAGATGTAGGAGGAGGGGGAATGAGGAGGATGAGAATGGGTGCGAGGACCATCAGGTGGAGGTGGGGGGGAGGAGGAGGAGGACGAGGAGGAGGAGGACGAGCAGGAGGAGGAGGAGGAGGAGGAGGAGGAGGAGGATGAGGAGGAGGACGAGGAGGACGAGGAGAAGGACGAGGAGGAGGAGGAGGAGGAGGAGGCGGAGGAGGAGACAGGAGGAGGAGGAGGAGGAGGAGGAGGAGGAGGAGGAGAGGAGGAGGAGGGGAGAGGAGGAGGAGGAGGCGGAGGAGGAGGAGGAGGAGGAGGAGGAGAGGAGGGCGGAGGAGGAGGAGGAGGAGGAGGGAGGAGGAGCAGGGAGGAGGAGGAGGAGCAGGAGGAGGAGGAGGAGGAGGAGGAGAAGGAGGAGCAGGAGCAGCAGGGGGAGGAGGAGGAGGAGGAGGAGAGGAGGAGGAGGAGGAGGAGGAGGAGGAGGAGGAGGAGGAGGAGGAGGAGGAGGAGGAGGAGGAGAGTTGGAGGAGGAGGAGGAGGAGGCGGAGGAGGAGGAGGAGGAGGAGGAGGAGGAGGAGGAGGAGGAGGAGGAGGAGGAGGAGGAGGAGGAGGGAGGAGGAGGAGCGGAGGAGGAGGAGGAGGAGGAGGAGAGGAGGAGGAGGAGGAGGAGGAGGAGGAGGAGGAGAGGGGGAGGAGGAGGAGGAGCTGGAGGAGGAGGAGGAGGAGGAGGAGGAGGAGGAGGAGGAGGAGGAGGAGGAGGAGGAGGAGGAGGAGGAGGAGGAGGAGAGGGAGGAGTACGAGGAGGAGGAGAGGAGGAGGAGGAGGAGAAGGAGGAGAAGGAGAAGGAGGAGGAGAAGGAGAAGGAGAAGGAGGAGGAGGAGGAGGAGGAGGAGGAGGAGGAGGAGAAGGAGTCCCACTTTAATTGCATAGTTTGCTGGAGCTTGTCTTGAGAACGCACGTCGTCCTAACCCCCGGCGCGCCAGGGAAGGGGCTCGCCAACCGCCCCCCCTGTTCCGTTTCCGCGAAATCTGGAAATCCGCCCCCCCGAGCCTTCCCAAGGAGGCCCTCACAGGGCCCCCTGTTCCGTTTCCGGGACGTCAGGGACATCCGGCGACGAATCCACACTGGCAAATTGGTGCTCCTCGCATAGGGGACATCTTCAGAAAACCGGTCCCCCGAGTCTCCCCAAGTTAAAGAGACCCTAAGAGGGCCCCCCGTTCCGTTTCGAGGAAATCCGGGAAATCTTGCGACGAATTCCAAACTGACCCTCGTGCGGTCATCCTCAGGAAACTCGGTCCCCGAGCCTCCCCAAGGAGGCCCTCAGAGGCTCCCTTGTTCCATCTCTGGGAAATCCATGAGATCTGGCGACGAATTCCAAACTGGCGCCTTCGCGTGGGACGTCCTCCCAAAATACGAGTCTCCTCAAGGAGGTCCTCAGACGCGCGTTGGTGGGGCGCGCCAGGGCGCACAGGGCATGTCCCAGCCTAGGGCTCTTGCTCGAGACATCCTCCCACAGTCGACCACCAGCGCGCGAGAACGTCAGGGCCCCACATCTGCCGGCGCGCGCCGGGGCGCACCGCGCGTGTCCCAGTCCTGGGCTCTCGTTCGAGACATCCTCGCAAAGTCGAGCCCTGGCGCGCGAGAAAGTCCAGCCCCACCGCGCCCTGGGACCATTTCCAGGGATCCGCCAGCGCTTGCCGGAGGGCGCCAGGGCGCACCGGCGTGTCCCAGTGAGCTTTCGCTCGAGACAGCAGGGGGACGAGGAGGAGGAGGAGGAGGAGGAGGAGGAGGAGGAGGAGCAGGATGAGCGGGGGGAGACGGGCGGAGGAGGAGGAGAAGGAGGAGGAGAGTTGGAGGAGGTGGAGGAGGAGGAGGAGGAGGAAGAGGTGAGTTGGAGGATGTGGAGGAGGATTAGGAATGACGTTCAGGGACCTCACGGTTTTTTTGGTGGGTGTGGAGGAGAAGGTGGAGGTTGTCAGCATGGAAGCGGGAGGGGCTGAATGCCACCGCCTCCCGCTGATTCCCCTCTCGCTCACAAGCACACGCCCCCCTTTCGGTCAGGTATCTATGTATAGCGTGTATTGGGGAAAATGTCTATACACGCTAAGTGTCTTACACTTAGCGTGGAACCTAGTTCGCCTCACTTAGCGTGTTTTGGGAAGGCTGTGGACGTCCTTGGGAAGGAAGGCTGTGGTGAGGAAGAGGTGGAATTGAAATTTGGCACATTCCTCATCGACCACTCCGTCCGAAGGCCACTATCTAGTGGCCTTCGGCCCATCCGCCACCGTGCCTGAGTGATGGGTCGGAGAAGCCTCACGGGTGTTGGTTGAGATCTCGTGGTTCGCCTCCTGGGGCCTCTAGGGGGCCGTCTTGGGGCCACCTCCACCTCCTCCTCCTCTTCCTCCTCCGCTTCCTGCGCCTCCTTTTTTCTTTGCCTTCGCGGGCGCCTGCAGGGCGGGCCACCGTGAAAGGCTGACAACCGTCGGAGGTGCGAGACTGGCGTGCAATGTAAGGCAGAGGCGGCCGGCGGCGAATGGGGCCATTTTCGGGCCAGACGAGAGTGGGGGAGCCTCCCTATCCTCCTCCTCTTGGTGCTCCTCCTCCTCCTCCTCCTCCTCCTTCTCCTGCTCCTTCTCCTCCTCCTCTTCCTCCTCTCCCTCCTCCTCCTCCGTCTCCTCCTCCGCCTCCTCCTACCTCCACGGGAGGTGGGAGGGGGGCGCCCTGCGGCCCCATTACCAGGGGGGCCAGAGGGGCCCCTGGCCTCCCCCCGCGCCTTCCCCCCCGCCGCCACCACCCAACCCTGCTCCACCCCGCGCGACCACCGACCCGCCTTTGTCCAGCGCGCGCGGTCGCAGAGCTTGCGCGTCTCCACTTTCTACGCGTGGCGCAATTTGGTGCGAGTTCGGCCGCTCCCGGGCGAACTTCGCGTTGAACGATGCCACAATTGGGCACGCGTTTCCTGCGCCCGCGGTGCACGCGCGCGCATCGCATTCAAACGCGCGCGCGCGCGTTCAAACGCGCCCGCCATGAACGCGACGTCAACAAACGAAACAAACAAGCGGCGCGTTTTTTCTTAAATTGGCCGGGCGCGTAGAAGTTCACAGTTCGCGGTCATCGAAGGATGATCCGCCATAGGAGTCCTTTGTGGAGCTCCGCGAGTGGAGTCCCATGAGCAGCCACCCAGGCGCCATCCCTGTACACGCTAAGCGCGGTGGAAGTGGCGTTCGTTGTTCCGTGGAATAGGATGGGGAGCTGGATTCGTGAGTTGCGCCCCCTGCAGCGCGGCGCTCGTCGCTGATCAAGTTGGGCTTGCACGCGAGAGAGAGAGAGAGAGAGAGAGAGAGAGAGAGAGAGAGAGAGTGAGGGAGACAGAGAGAGAGAGAGAGAGAATAATGATAGAGAGAGAGAGAGAGAGAGAGAGAGAGAGAGAGAGAGAGAGAGAGAGAGAGAGAGAGTATAATGATAGAGAGAGAGAAAGAGCGAGAGAAAGGGAGAAGCGGCGCAGCCGCTTCTCTTTTGGCCACGGCCGGGGCTCATGACAGTTCCGCGCGTCGCGGCCGCCGAGGATCCACCACTGGAGCCCC